>BLKM01009317.1:0-18965 GCA_013340265.1 Coptotermes formosanus | reverse complement strand
ATGTATGTATGTATGTATGTATGTATGTATGTATGTATGTATGTATGCATGTACGTATGTATGTATGTATGTATGTATGTATGTATGTATGTATGTGTATGTATGCATGTCTTTATGTATGTATGTATCAGTGTGTATGTATGAACATATATATGTATGTATATGTGCATGTATGCATGTCTCTGTATGTATGTATGTATTAATATGTGTATGTATATATATGTGTATACGTATGTATGTATGTATGTATGTTTGTATGCATGTCTTTATGTATGTACGTGTATGTATGCATGTTTTATGTATGTATGCACGTACTTATGAATATGTGTTTGTACGTATGTATGTACGTACGTACGTACGTATATGTGTATGTACACGTATATTTGTATGTATGCATGTTTTATGTATGTATTCATGTACGTGTGTGTATGTATGTATACGTGTATGTACCCATGTGTTTACGTATATGTGTATGTATGCGTGTTTTATGTATGTATGTATGTATGTATGTATGTATGTAAGCATGTTTTGAAAATTTCTTCACTGAGATATCTCCCGTCATTTCTCACTGTCCAATCTTCCTCAAAAATTTTATCTCACTCGATGCGTCATCTGTTCCGAGATTACATATTTACAGTTGTCTGGTTACGTGAACAAACAGAATTGCAGCTCCTGGGCACCCAGAAATCCAAAAGAGTTTCATCGGCGTGCTCTCCACAGCTCTAAGTTGACTGTCAGGTGTGGGGTCGCGTCTTTTGGGGGTCCTTGGCCGCTACTGCTTTGAAGACAACGAAGGTGCACCGGTTACTGTGACATCTGAGCGCTATGTGGAAATGTTAGGGAATGTCTGTGACCCGAATTTACGTCGTCGTAGAATCGATTTCTCTTCAGTATGTTTCCAACAGGATGGGGCAACAGCCCTTACAGGAAGGGAATCAATGAGTGTTCTGCGCTAAATGTTTCCACAACTCGTCATTTCTCGCGGCGGTGATATTGCTTGGCCAGCGCGCTGACATGATCTCTCCGCCTGTGGTTACTTTTTTGGTTTTTTTTTTAAAAGTAACGTTTCACTCCTAAGCCTAGAACCATTGAGGAACTAAAGCAGAGAATAAAGGAAGAAACTGCAGCAATCTCGGAGCAGATGACTCGTCGAGTGATGGGAAATCTTCGAGGAAGTTTGGAGCAGTATTTGAGAAATGGTGGGAGACATCTGCGTGACGTAGTCTTCAAAACATATAGTGGCATGTACTGAGTTCTTCAGTGGTAACAACTGTCACATGACATGGTGAAATTTCATAGAATTTTTTCGTTTTGAAAGCTGTCAGGTTTTTCTGCCGCAGTCTGTCCTTGTGCAGTCCTTCGTCACTGATCACTGGACTTTTGCGTCAGCACGTAAATATTCAAAGAGTTGAACCACAATAAAGTTCTGTCATTATTATCATCATCATTTGGTGGCAATTTCGAATTCTCACAACGTGTACCAAAACACGAGGAACCAGTATATTCGTCATCAACGGCTAAATTAAGATAATTTTGTGTAGACTTTCACTAGAATCAGACGGACTACCCTATGCGAGCTTCCTGCTCAGCCTTCCCCAGCTTTGTTGTTCTCACTGCTTCAAATGTACCAGAACAACAGCACAGATTCCTGTATTCCTGTCATGTCTTTCCTCCACTCCTTGCAGCTGCCTATCTCCACAGCGTGCCTTCAGATACGCACAATTCCACAACGCAGGGAGGGCGAGATATCAACTGCCCTCCACAAAGTTTGGATCAGGGGGAGCCTAAGGATGTATATTGCTACCTTCCACTCCAAATTACGTACGAAAAGTTCTCAGAAGTTCATTAAAGTATTGGTAACAACTCGCCACCTCATCATCAGCCATCTGAAACCAGCAACCAGTCCTCAACTTCCCAATCCATTTAAGATTAATTTTAATATTATCCTCCTTTCTGATCCTCATCCTTCCAATGAGCATCTCCCTTCAGGCTTTTCGATAAAACTGTTACGCATTTCTCACGCCACTGCATGCTACATGCCCTGCTAACCTAATTCTCCTTGATTTCACCGTTCTTATCGTATCAATGCAAAATAAAAATTATTAAGCCTTGCATCACCCTCCTGTTACTTCTCTCCCATGTCAGCATTCTCACATATTCTTTCTGCAACATTCTCCATCTGTTTTCCTGCCTTAGTGCCAGAGACAACACAACAGATAAAATGTTTTATAAATACGTTTAATATTTAGGTTTTTGTGAGACAGACGGAAAGATAAAAATTCTGAATTGCTGAGAAGCATTTTCTGAATTTAAAATGCTCTCATTTCCTTCTTTAATATAATTTTAATTTCCTATCTTCTTTCGAAAATACACTAAACTTCCAGCTAACTCCCCACTCACCACTCTTCTGTCACCGGTACACACATTCTGTACTTTACGTTCGTCATCCCATTTGGAGTTTTAATACAGGGTTCTTTCTCAACGAAATAATCAGTCACCAACAACTTACTCTAAATTTGATATTTATTTCAGAGCAACCAACGTTTCGACTTTTATGAAGCCATCTTCAGGCTCTTTCGTATCTAATATCATAATAGGCTCTACCTAATCATGATGACGTAGAGCCTATTGTATTCTCGGATACGAAAGAGCCTGAAGATGGCTTCATAAAAGTCGAAACGTTGGTTGCTCTGAAATAAATATCAAATTTAGAGGAAGTTGATGGTGATCGATTATTTCGTTGAGAGAGAACATTCTGTACCATAGCAATAAACATGCAACATGTAGAAGATTCAGACAACCTTGGTCATAGTTAGAGGCTACTGCAACTTCCATTTATTCTGGCCACTGTCTCGTCCTTAGCAGGTTACATTAAAGTTCTAAAACCTTTTTCCTCCGGTTCACAGCATCGAACATCCTTTCACAACTGAAAGGTTGAAATCCCCTCACTCAGGCACTCCGTGTAACATCAGTAGTTGATATAGATAAGCTAGACTCTGAATGTGGGTCAACCGGTATTGATTTGAGCACAAGTCTCGGTTTGGACAGCCCTGGAGCAAGGTGCATGCTGGGACAGTCGCTCGATATTGCCTGAAAGGGATACAACCCGCCGCTACCGTCTTGTATACCACCCGCAATGCATAGACGTTCCCAACTCTAAAACTCATATCAGAAACATTTTACACAGTTAGAATTCTCTGCGAAATTTTTGCCAGAAAACATCTCTATATCTCGTGAAAGTGCAGCATGGTTTAGACAAACAGACCCATTGCAACCTTACGTTAGTAAGTGAGATTTTAAGACAGCGTGTCCATATAAAAACGGGATAATTACAGCAATCATTGTGATTACAGTCTGCATTATATGACACGTAATGCAGCGTGTTTTGTTCATTTCTTCAACGCAGCGGAGTGCATAAATATAACAGCGCAAAGAGTATATGCGTCAAAGTGACCGTTCTTTATACCACAATAAAATCAATACATCCACGAGAAAGGCACGTAATGAAATACAATTCGTAACAATTATTAAAACTTCTACACGTTTCGGCACCGGGGTTTCACCTTCAGGGACTTACAGAGCGTAGGAGTATAAGCCCAATACGTTATTCTAGGTATTACTTTTCCTGTATTGAAATGTTTCAAATGTTAAAATTGTAAAACATTTAAAAATTGATCAGAATAAAAATTGTTACAATGTTATGATATTAAAATTATAATGAGCAGTTCCAGGTAAAAGTTCGTAGTTTTTATATTCTGTCTGGAGTATGCATGCAAACACAGGCTTCGATCTTATGTGATCCGAAGAGATCTCGTCCACACGCAGCGTGTGAAGCGTGTCGTATAGAGGGCGTCACACACTTCAAACATTTCAATACGGGCAAATAATACCTAGGGTAACGTGTGAGGCTTACAGTCCTTTGTTCTGTAACTCCCTGAGGATGGCAGCCCGGTGCAGAAACATGTACGGAACATGTTACGAATTGTATGTTACTAAGTGCATCTGGTGGTGAATGTTTTGATTGCAAGAATATGCAAGTTTGAATAATAACACACACACCACAACAAAACTTTATGTAATTTAGGATTTATACAAATAAAAGGTAAATTTCCTGTGGTGAATCAAGTACCATGTCATGAAGAGGTGGGTTAACGCAGGTACTAGGCCTCCGAACATTCTTATCTCGTCTACATAAAATGCCTGTACGGGAGCCCAGTACCCAAAACACGCACGGTTGAGTATGGCACGGAAATTATCGGCACGTGACAGAGAAAAGTATCTGCCTTTACCAGAAATGGAGCCCTGCTCCTGCAGTGTGTAGATTAGTCCAGTTTGGATATTTATTATATCTGAAACTGTTCTGGGCATGAAACAGCCATTACAATGCAACTACAATAAGAAATCAAGGGCTCAAAGCGCTCACAGCAGTGTTCCTACAATAACATTTGGTGTTCTATTTCTGTCCGTAATTTCACTGGAATACATTAGAAATACCTCACGTTTTCAGACATAAAATGAGATTTATTTTTAAAAATTTTAACACTGCAATAAAATCTTCTCGGGTCCCCAGTAGTGTCATGTCAGGTTTCAGGTCCAAAGTTTCGGAGACCTGCCTTCTCCGCCAGCTACGGGCCGAGACTTGCCCAAAGCTCAGGTCGTCGTACCTTGTGAGTTAAACTGTGTTTTTCTACAGAACTGTGTGAAAAGCGGGCTTTATAAACTGCGACAGGGGGATGAGCTAGGCTAACCGGTGAAGTCGTCATGTCTAAGCGATCTGACGTCTCCATACTAAGGAAAGTTACTGCTTGTGGCAGAAGTCTCCTATCTGGCAAACAGTGCCCTCAGAGGAAACTTTGGTGACATGGATGCAAACTAGGATGTTTGTGACCCCGCGGGCTGAAAGCCTCTAGGATTGAGGGGAAATCCCTTAGGTCAAGGCCTCCATGCAAAGATGAAACCTGCCGTGTCCCCTTTTAAATATACTCCGATATCTGCATTACAACTGAGGGAAGTCACCGAAAACCTCACTTAGGTTAGCCGATTAAGATAGTAAGTGACGTGTCTACTTTGCCACTTTGTGAATGGGAAACTCGACTGGCCTTCTGAACTTCAGTCTGCTTCGGTCACGAAGAGCGCTAAAGACTTCAGACAGCCCTTGATCAGCACAGTTGCTTTGAATGTCGCTAACTAAGGGGTTGCTCGCAACAGCTGCCGCTTAGTAAAACCCTCAGTGGCCTGACGTCATAGAAGAAGGTTTTAGCCTCCAAAAACTCGCGAATTAGTTTGTTGTTGACGTATCAAGGTGTGTCAGAAGCAATAAGAAGACGCTTGGGCTGTAACACGTGCTGCTTCCTGACACCGGCGCTGGCAGCCAGCCTCCAGATGGGATAAGCATACACCGCCACAGAAATGAAGAATTGCTTATAAATTTTAGAGCATGCATCACGTTGTGACACTTAGACCTGTTACACTTATAAAGAAGGTAATACAGGAAGCGTCAACCACAATTCAATTGACACGATTTTAAAGCCAAATGTGCAACATATTTCGGCCTTACAAGGCCATCGTTAGGTATCAGCGTTTATAACACTACTAGCGCAAGTTACATATGAATATAGCATGCACAGTAAGAATGAAATCTCATTCTTTTACGTGTAAGGATAAAGTTTTTTGTAAAAAGTCGTAAATTTCGGGATGTGATTTTTTGCTGAATCATACACAGCTCACTTTAAAAAGCCGCCCGGATGGAAATTTTTGGGTCGAAATAGAGGACATGTCCAGGCAATAGAGGAAGTATGTTAGGTCTACAGTTAACACACACACATACACACGTTGCTAGGTACACATGATATGCAGTATTTGTCCACTTCATGTATTTCATGTACACAACGCATATTTCTAGCGCAGTAAGTAAATATGCACCTCATGAACGTATAGGTGTATTTAAGGTGACAACATATTTGACATAACGCAACTTGACCTATAAAACACCAAATATAAACTACATACAAAATCTTCCTTCTCCACATTTTCCCAACACTGTGATAGTTAGGCCAAGGTAGGTTAAGGCAAATGCATAAACTTCAATATTACATAAGGTCTACAAACGTCATATGTCGAGAGTCCATCGCATGTCAAGGTCTAAATCGATTCTTCTGTCCGGCCATTTCTCCAGGTACATAGCAATACACGGCACGAACCGCCACGAATGTCATTAATTACAAACACACAAGTAAGCTGTCTCCTTTACCCTTATTCTACTACGAAATGTGTTCAATAAATAATGTTCCCCTCAGCATAAAAATTAAAACAGAATCAGCATATCGTTAAATGTCGCTCACTCATTCCACTGTAGTAAAATCACTGATCATACCGATACTGCTGTCCCACCTTAGGACGAGTTTAAAAATTATGTCGCACTAGCACTCCCACACAATCACGTACAGCCATTTCCACTTACTCACACTATGGAATTAGCGACATGCAAAGTGTTGCTTCAGTGGCCCAAATTCAGTTTTCAAACATCTACACTCGTCATGCTTTCACATTCGTCTTTAAAGTTCTGAGCCGACCGGTGTGATACTGACAATCATTATCATCATCGTCACGTCCGTTCGACCATTTTAGAATCCCCTGCACCATATACGTAACTTGCCTAATAACATTTGGGGAGGGGTGGGGGGGGGTGGCAAAATCGACAGTGGGAACTAGGAACTTCAATTTACGAATGAGTTAAATTGGGAAGAACGGGAAGACTGGTTTGAAGCGGAGCGTGAAACTTATCACTGACCACATCTACTGCCGAGGTTAAGAATGAGTGGAGCCATACTTCTACTCCCCTTATATGTCTTAATTGCGTGGAAATGGACAACTTTGCATTTATTGCATTTTCATTTATATGCTATGTCCTGTCTGTCTGTCCGTAAACTAAACTAAACTAAACTAAACTAAACTAAACTAAACTAAACTAAATTAAACTAAACTAAACTAAACTGATTTCTCGGTGAACGCATTTAACTGGACAGTAAGGCGATAAGTCAGTAAACAAAATCTACTTGATTATCCTGAAGGATGATCACAGCCAATTTACTACACCAACCAACTGCACTCTAATATTCACACATAAGTGTTATCCATAAAGGTCCGACATGTTTCGGTGCTAGTGCACCATCAGCAGGGAGCACGGCTTGCCAAATCTAAAAGCAGCAGCAGCCTACTCCAGTAGGCCGCTGACTCCGGTACAGCACATTACACAACACGGGGGCCCGATCCTCTTTGGACAAGTTACATGTTAGGGTCAACGTATAATGCCAGGACACTAGAGGTTTCCACCACAAACAATATAATTATAGTCTGTTAAAAAGCATATTTACCTTGCATAGAGCATTTTAATCATGTTTTAACTGTATGCATTTTAAAATAGAGGCTGTACCTCTCGTGCGATAAAGATATCAACAACGTGGCCTACAATAGATTGTGGAAACATGCAAATAGTGGCTCGTCAATGACGGTTGGTTTTAGATTTGGCAACCTTTGCCCCCTAAGAATGAAACATGTCGGAGCTTCACGTATAATGCTTATATGTGAATATTAGAGTAAATTTAGTGTAAGAAATTGACTGTGTTGATCAAGATAGTGCACGGAGTGAAAAATTTTAAACTGAAGGATATTTGTCCATAAATCTGGCTATTAATTCATTTATGTGGCTTACAAAGTTGATTTGGTCGCAATAGTACTTCCTTATCGAAATGACACTACTGTCCTTAAAAATGGTCAAGTGGAATTTTAGGAAAACCGGAAAACTACAAAACTTTTACCGGACAGTGTTCGGGGCGGGGGGCGCCGGCCGCCCACCCACAACAGAATGTTCAGCAGCCGAAGAATTTTGAGTCGGTACGTGGCTGTAAGGATAGGCAAGTACTGTAGTTGAGTAGGACGGACACTACCCCGAAGGAACTGGGGACAGCCCTTGTGCCCTCAGTGAGCTGGGCGCGAGTGACCGAGCAGCAGTGCAGTGCGCGAAGCCGTGCGAAGAGGTGCGTGAGGCTGAACGAGGGCGTGGTGCCAGTCAGCAATGATCTGTGATACCTTCCGCTAATCAGCGACATGTCTTCCGACGAGGAACTGGACGAGTAAGTACTCAGAACTTGTAAACTGATGTGATTTCCTGTCAAATAATATTCCGCGACCTTACGGCAAGTTTGCATGTACATCAGGGATGCACAATCTTCGTCTGGCAAAGGACAAAATTGTCACATTCCCAGTATTGTATTTACAGGCAAAACTACAAACAGCTTTCACAATAGCATACTACGATGCTGTATCAAAGGCAGAGGTCATTTAGCGTCGATAAAAGACGTAGAGTAAGCGAGTTATTATTTGTGATTTTTTTCCACGCATATTATAATTGTTTCCGTTTTTCTAAACGCCTAAGAGGACACTTACAAGCGATACTTTTGATAAGGACTTATTCGGAGAGCAGACTATTCTACCTGCACGTGAAACTCGAAAATTTGTAAGTAAATATATCTTCCTGGTACGCATAACTGTAATATTACCAGTCGTTTCGCCCCCCTTGCTTTGGAGGGACAACACAAAATACAAATGTCTGCAAACAAAGAGCATAGAAAAGTATCTGGGTCAATAACGATAGGGTGTATGAGCAGTTCGAAAATTAAAAGCTGTGTACATTTCACTTAGTATTGTCAGTAGGAGTACAGAAACAGGATATGATGGACTAGGCATGTGGCTAGGATGGTGAGGCAAGGGATATATACAGAATTTGAGTTGGGAGACGTCCACCAGTAAGAGTACGCAACATGACTACAGACCTTAGAGACGTGGAAAGTGAATGGATCTTGCTCAGTGTGGTGTTCAATGACGGACTAGTGTTGAAACTGCGCGTTCCACTGTCACGAGTTTAGTTATTAATATGCAGGAGGTTTTCACGTACAGGATAGCTAAGAAAGAAACAGGACAGTGGAAAACATGCGTTTAGTGCCACTAGCACTCCAAAGACCGAGATGTGACACCAGTTTCCTACCGCAGAACAGATTAATTGTATGTTTCAACTGCCAAATTCCAGTTTGAAATTTCATGCAACATAACCATGGGTTTTCTAGTGCAGGCGGTTAATCCATTAACAACAATGGTCTGAGAATTCACTGCTTTGTTTTAGTGTAAGTGGGTACAGATAGGTAAGTACAGCAATAAGCCAAAATCGTTATAGGAAATTCATTATGCTAAATTCATTATAGGAAGAGAATTTCGTGCTAGTAGGAAGTTCTGTGGAAAAGGTGACGTCAAATACGGAAACTTTTATTAATTTACTGTGAAGAAATTGTTGTTAGAAAAGGAACAGGTAAACTGTCTCTGTCTATGCCACGAAGGTGTGCAGGGGAGCAAAGGTATAGCTCCACCAATTCTTAAACTCGGCAATAGATGAAGCCCACTGGTCAACCTTCACGCCACGGCCATTTTACCACCGGGAAAGAACGCCTGTACCATTGAACAGCAGGAATGGTGGGCCTCACATCCCGTTTGGTTCTTTAGCGTAGAAAAAACTCTTTCCTCTGTCCGGAATCGAGCACCGGCTCATCCAGCCCGTGCCCTAGTCACTTACCGACTGCGCTGCACTTCCCTAAATCGTGGAGAACTTTAAGGAACACTTGTAACTCGAAGCGATAAGATCTAATAACTGTCTTGCAGTAACACACATAACTGCAATTAGTGACACATATGATGACTGCCTACAGTGGCATATGTGATGACTGCCTATAGTGACACATGTGATGACTGCCTACAGTGACACATGTTATGACTGCCTACAGTGACATATGTGATCACTGCCTACAGTGGCACATATGATGACTGCCTGCAGTGACACATCTGATGATTGCCTACAGTATCACGTGACGACTTCCTGCTGTGACATGGGATGACTACCTGCAGTGACACACGTGATCACTCCAATTAGTGACGTGATGACTGCCTACAGTGGCATAAGTGACGATTGCCCACGGTGACATGTGATGACTGCCTACAGTGACACATGTGATGACTGCTTACAGTGGCAAAAGTGATGACTGCCTGCAGTGACACAAGTGATGACTGCCTACTGTGATACCTGATGGCTTCCTGGCGTGACACATGTGATGACTGCCAGTGAGACATGTGATGCCTGCAATTAGTAACACATGTAATGGCTGCGTACAGTAACACACGCTCAAAATTTTTAAAATATAATCTCCCTTCACGCAGCAAATAGCATTTCTGTAAGGTTCTCTATTAACCTCTATTTTCAGTCGGGTTCACACGCTGCCATCATATTGTGACTAACTCCACAGATCCGCTTTCAAAAGGCAGTAGATTTTGTAGAACCTAACAGTCAATCAACGTACATACAACAGCTCGCCATCGGGACTATACCCGGAGCCAGCTCGAGCAATCCACTACCTCACGCCTCATTTCTTGTACCCTACTACTGCTTGTATAAATGCAGTATGTCAGAATTCCCATGTCTGTGGATAAGGTGAGAGTCAGATTCATATCCTCCGACAAATACAATGTGGCATGTGTTTCAAAGCAGCTGCACAGCGGTATATCCGATTGATACGTACCTGCTGTTGCGTGATAAGGCTTCGGAAATTGACTTAACAATTTACACACAGCGAACTGAAATCGATAAGTCTCGCTGTACTGACGATGGCTAGGTTTTGTAGGTCTGCAGGCCGCTTAATATTGCATGGCAGTGGAGTAACGGGGTAGAATACGATAGTGCCTGTTCATATACGTCGCGGGATAACTCAATGGAGAGTATCTGCCCCCCCCCCCCCCCAAATAAAGTGTTTCCTATGCACACAATGAACGCACGTGGATAAATGGTGCTATAGCGTCACACATTCTTAACATCGGTTCTAGCTTGCGTGAGTGCTCAGCTTCAAGCCCTGGCCGCTTTATCTCCAAGGAAAGAGCTTCCAGTACGTATTACACAGTAGACTAGGTGCAAAGGCTATCGAACCCCGATTCCTCGGACGCATAGCCCGTAGGTGGGTCACTATATTTACTTCTTTATCCCAGTACCCGTTCTGTGTAAGGTTAGGTTCGCTCAGTGTTCAACAATATTTCCGCCCCTTATTAAACCCAACTCTTCATAACGGTCCTCTCCAAAGTGCGACAATAAATCCTATTCTAAGAAAATATCCAAAGCCACTTATGAGGCTACGTAACAAACTACTTTTATGGTAAGGGTTTTCTCTGGAACTTCGGTGGACGACCACTTCCTATCCGCTGTTCGCCATGTCTTAATAAAGATATTAGCAGCTCTAATCCGTATGTGATCTACCTTCCATCCGAAAACGCTGAATTATTCCAACACACAGAATTATTAATTCTGAAGTAAATTAAAGGTGGCACTGGAAATTTTCGCGATATGTGCTGGGGAGGGGATAGGGGTATCGGACAGGTGAATTATTGATGCTGTTACCTCAGACGTCCAACAAGTGGCTAGGCTGTCTGAGGGTTAATGACACATTCCTGTCTTAAGACACGTACATATGTAGTTTAATAATTATCCATTCCATCAGCACTTTTCCATCTGTTTTCTATTGCCATACGCGTACAAAAGACGCCTTCTTGCCTACTGCATTACTGTAAGCCATGTTGTCCAGTTTACGTGGCCATTAGTATAGTTGCAGCACCTTATTTGCAACCACAGATCAAATGTTTGAACTTTAGAACCTGGCAGTCAGGTAGTAAACAAAATTCCCAGGTTTTCACAGAACGCGGAGCATCGTCCTGTTTGCTACAGCCCAGTACTACAATAAGCAAGATGAACACAGCGCATGATTCATTCCTTTCAGACTTGGAGACCTCCCGTCGACATCTATGTCTTCCATTCAAGTTTTCGCAATAAAATTTTCTAAGAAACTCTCATCTACGTCATGCGTACTGCAAGTGTCTCCCATCCACACGTTATACGATTTTATCACCCTAATAATACTTGCCAAAGTACAAAGCTTGAAGCTTTCCACTATGCAATCCTTTGGTTCCTCTCTCTCCTAGGCGACGCAAAAACCGAAGAAAATGTATTCAACCAATTAGTTTCATGCAACGTAAAACAGAGTTACATGGAACTAACTCCTACATTACGATAAAGAAAAATTAAAATTTCATCCTGTAATAGGCCATGAAGACACAGACGGGGAGTGGAGGTATAGCTCTACTCTTTCTTTACCCTCGGCGCTAGATGGGAATGGGTGGTCAACACCACGCTCCGACTGATTTACCCCCCGAAAAGGGCCGCGGTACACCCATTTTACAGGAGGCTCGGTACGCCCCAGTGCCGGTGTGGACGGGTGCGGAAAATCTCGCCCCCAGCGGGATTCGAAACTTCATTCACTGTTTGTAATAGGAGAGGCTTCGTCCTAGGTCACACTTTCTTTATATGACCGTACAATTTGGCCGAAATATGTAGTAGTGTAGTAAATATACGCATATATAGTATAAAGTTGTGCTATTCGGTCCTTATCAAGCATTCCACGACACAAACATGCGAGATTTCGTGTCCTCACAGCATTGCTCATGATGAAGTTCCCAGGGGTAGGATGCTATGCCATTGCGTGAGGCAGAGACTAAGTGTCCCAGAAGACCTGAATCGTTAGGCACGTAAACACTCTGAGTGAAACTCGACCTCCTGTTTAACAATCCACACCCTAATTACTGAAATTAAGCTTGAACCATGCGTTCCAAATCTGTACTAACTTGACATCATTTGATGATGAAATGTGTACAGTTACAAGGCGAGTCAACCGTATATATAAGGTGTGCCAGACTTCAGAGCGTTATTGTACACGCATGAGTCATCTGAGTTAAAACTGCTAAATCAGCACGTGCCCGATTGTCAACAGTTACATCGCTACAAGCATTTTAATGTTTCAAGATACTGTAGGATACAGCACGGTATTAGTTCTTATGAACTAGCTTCATGCTTACACTCACCTCTGGCACACAATACTACCTCGTAACGCTCTTGTGAGACCCGCACCACTGTGCGTACAGAAGGGTGGAGGTCATTTTGAACAGCAATCAGCACAACATAACTGAAAATTCACGTTATTTGGCATATACTTTCCGTGTTGTAACGTAAATAAGAAAACTTGCATAAATAACTGGGTAATATAATTGAAAGTTAAAGTCTTCCTTTTGTGGTATGATCCGACACATAATTTTCTACTGATGAGATACACAAAGTAGAGTAAGACTTGAATACTGCCTTTGTTTTGTGGTGTTATTGGGACACATGCTGACAGTACGTTAAGATTTAATGGATATACCATTTCTTTTATGATGTTCCCTGACACATAACTTTCTTTGTATTTGCACAATATGATAAACATATGCACTGTAAAGTCTTCTTTTACAGTTACGTGCGTACAGCGGCATAAGGATTAATAATAAGGCATACGTTATTACAGAATGTTTTAAGCAAAATGACTCATCCTGAAATTTGACAAACCTTATGTGGAATATCCTGTAAAACTTTACAGGAAATTAATTATTACAGTTCGTACGAACAGTCTGTTGTGGCTTTCATGCCGTTTGATCTGATGTGTATACCGTTTGATGTGACACGTATACACTGTTTGATGTGACAACTGTATACTATTTGATGTGACGTGTATATCGTTTGATGTGAGGCGAATACTGTCTCATGTGACAAGTGCGTACTGTTTGATGTGACAAGTGTACACCGTCTGATGTGACGTGTATATCGTTTGATGTGATGTGTATAATATCTCGTGTGGCAAGTGTATACCGTTTGACGTGAGGTGCATAACGTCCGATGGGGCATGTAATTTTTGCATACAGTGATGAACCCTCTGAGTTTCAAAGCATGTAACGGCTGTAATTATGCAAGTTTTGCGATTTTCACAACGGTGTGATTGAGGAGTTCGTTCTTCGGGGATGCGAACTGACGTCAATCGACAAGGAGTTTCCGACGTTTCGAAGGATTTCAGTTCCGTTGTCTTCAAGGGCCTAGAGGTCCAAGAAGAAATCAATATGTATCATTTGTCTCCTGGTAATTATAATTGGTAACAAACATCAGCATGCACCTTTTCACATATTAAGACCTCCACAAGACAAACTGCTTGGGTTACGATATGCCTGAAGACGTCCAGAAAATCTTGTAAGATTCTGCAAGGTAAAGGTAATGTTACCCCTGTCCATGCCACGAAGGTAGGCTATATATAGGGGGATAAGTACAGCTGCACCCTTTCTTAAACGCGGCTGTAGATGGAATTGAACTCAATAGTCGGTTAGGCACAAAAAACCGCAATCCCCATCTGGGAGCTGCAGAAATAGAGCAGTCTGCCCTCCTCATGCAGCTTTTGTTAAGGCACTGCCCTGGTCGCTTTTCTTTAGCGGAAAGGGGTTGTAAATTTCACCTGGCCAGCAGCCCTTAAACAGGTAAAGCAACCTGGTTTACAGCACAGCACAAGTTATTGTAGATCGAATACTGGGCACCTTTCAATTGGGAAACAGCTTTGTTCCCATCCGCTGTCTAAAAACTTAAAAGATCAAAACCCTTTTGCAAACTATGTATTCTGTTACGCAGTACAGAGTTCTTAACAAGGCGTTCTTTACTTTCAAAATGACCCAAAGCTTCATGGTACTCGCCGACATGCAATTTTATTCAAACCAACAGGGGAGGTACCGCGGTAACTTCGCCGATTTAAAGAAACCCACAAATGTTTAACAGCATTACATCCCCTGCGGTAATGTCCTTGACCCATGAAACACCCTGTATATTACACTAACGTACTTTCGGAGAAATATACTACTTACGAAATCGCTTATTCATAAAACAACGCATTTCACCACTAAAGAAAAAAACACTAGAGAAGATATTATATCTACAACAAAATAAGAATTATAATTGTAGTCAATGTAATGGATGATCAGTTACAAGGCATAAAGAAAATCTTTACGCAGTAAATATATAGAAGTAAGAATAACGTTCTAAACTTTGTAAGGAATGAGATACCACGCCATAAAATCGAACATGATTTTTGCGCTTTATAAGCATCCAGTTAGCCTGAAGAAGAAGAATCAAAGCCGAATTATGTTGCTGAAGTAATCGATACGTTACGTTATCAATAACAAAAGCTGGTTTGACGGTTTAAAGTACAGTTTATTTATACTTAGATTACGCATGTATATAGGGTTCAGAGGGAAGAGGACCACATGATAGACTTAGGCGTAGATGGAGGCATATATAAAGGACCCCAAAAACAGAATGAGATGGCGCAGACCCAAATAGTCTGGTTCAAGGAAGTAATACACAAGCCATCGAAAACAACATATTGTCACTTTTTAAACAAGTTACAACATGTTTCCGCCTAAGTAAGACTACCATCAGTTATCACAATATAAAATACGTTTAGATAATTAAGTAAACAAATTCATAATGAAATAAAATCTCACCCTTTATACGGAAAATAACAGTCTATATAATTTCCTGCTGATATCCAATGCAGTGCTTGTCGAAACCATATACAGCTCTGTTTAAAGGATGTGAATTATTACTAAAATCGTACTCAGTACTCCTGCACAAAACAGTAAGAAGCAATTAAAAGTTCGATGTAATCACCCGTTTTTCAAACTTAGAGATAAAATAAATTCATCGCGAAGCGTTTGCAACAAGATTCTAGATTTGTTGTAAAGAGTTTCTGGAATTAAAAATTTAATTTTAGTCTTTATTTAATTTATGATTCTGGTATGCGTTAAAAAGCAGAATACGTCTACAAAAAAATCCGAGAGGAAAACTTCCAGATTTAAGAGTTTCCACGCATTTCACATTTTTATATGTAGTTATGTGCTCTTACAATAATGGCTAAAAGTTTTGAATTCTTCGTTTTTAATTCAGAGACACTTTACAACAAATTTAAAATCTTGATACGGCCTCTTCAGGAGAATTTTTTGTGACTCCAAGTTTAAATAACGGAAGATTATATCTAAGTTTTAATAACTTGATACTCTTTTACACAGGAGTACTGAATGCAATTCTAATGATAATTCAATTCTTTGAATAAAGGTTTAGATGCTTTTAGTAAATATTACATCGGCCATCAACATGGAATTTCGTAAAATCTTACTTCCAATGTAAAGAATGGTACCTCATTTCATTACGATGGACTTAATCTTCTCAAAGTATTCTGTATTGTGATGCCTGGTTATTTACACCGAAACATGTTGTAACTTGTCACTAAACAACTCAAAACATTTATGTAGTGATCGACGGTTTCTTATGTACGCGTCACAACGGAACGTACGTACAAACTAAAGCATGTGGCCCAGTATAGGGACATGTGGCGTCGCAGTAATGAAGCTTCGGTTTCCATAAAATGAGAAAGATTTCTGGAGTAGCTGAAGAAATATTGGTATTAGATTCTGAAGAAGAAATCTGCTGCATGGAGTTCGTTACTCCCTCAGGTAGTCATGTGGTTAGTTAAATATCTATCTAAATAACTAAATAACTGGAATGATTTTTTCGAAATTAACAGGTCCTCAGAAAGTTAAAAAAATTCTCCGCATTTTATGAAACCCGAAGGTTCATTACCTCATTCACAACAGCCCGCCACCTGTCCCTATCCTGAGCCAGATAAATCCAGTCCATGCCCTCCTCCCATTTCTTGAATATCCATTTTAGCGTTATCTTCCCGTCTACGCCTAGGTCTTTCAAGTGGGTTCTATCCCTCAGCTCACCCCCCACAAAAACCTGGTATGCATGTCTCCAGTCTCCCATACGTGCCAAATGCGTTGCCCGTCTCATTCTTCTTGATTTCATCACCCGAATAATATCTGGTGATGAGTACAGATCATCAAGCTCCTCGTATGTAGGCTTCTTCACTCCCCTGTTACGTCGTCTTTTCAGGGTCAAATATCCTCCTGAGCACCCTATTCTCAAACACCCTCAATCTACGTTCCTCCCTCAATGTGAGTGACCATGCTTCACACCCATACAAAACAGTTGGTTAATTAGTTCTGCCTAAACGACTCCCTAATTTGGAATTTATACCGGCTTTAGCTCTGTGGCGTGTTTGTTATCAATTGATTCCACATGTCTCGACAGCAGGGAATTCTACTAATTTAGGAAAAGCTCTCAGTGTTGCTGAATGCTTTGCGTTCGCAGTAGAAGAGGCATGGTTGGGGAAATGCAAGCAGTCCAACAGGTATAGCACTTCATGTCCAACAGCTGTCCAAAAACGTGCAGTGCAGTTTGCTGCATGGTACATGAGCTTACGATTCCTGTAGGTGACCTCGGTCCAACGACGTGAGATCAATCTCACTGTTATCTTTCCGGTATTTGTCTAATCTGTCCTCTAAGAAGTGCATTACAACAAAACAGGAGCAGATTCCGTCGTTATGTAAGGATTACAAAACACTGACAGTGCTACAGTAAAATATTCAGAACGTGTCGACGATGATACGATATTTATGGCACGTGGAACATGATACAGTATAGCATTTAAGGCCTGTCAGTTTAGGGATTATGATAAAGAATGAGATTGATCCTCTTAACCTGTCTCTGTTCAAAGGACACCGGTATGTTTTTAACATCTGGGATGATAAGTTGACAGGAGTCGTTTATCAGAAATTGCTGATTACTGCAGTGATCAAGCATGCTGAACTGCAGAAGTCTCACTGACTGCCAGTACCACAGTTATGCAACAAGCATATCAAAGACACTAGAATAAGTACAAATTCATCCCAAATACTACACTGTTATTATTTAATATGTTCTCACATTACAATATTTTGTTACAACATGTTTCGATCCTTGTTGGGATCATCCTCAGGGACACGTTTAAAAGTGAACATTACACAATCAGAATGACAACATTTTGCATAAGTTACAATGCATAAAATGTGTATAAAAACAGTGAACTGACATGCAGTTCACTTCTTATAGATCTTTGTTTTTACTTTGCTTTAGGAGTCGAATGTTTTAGTATGGACGGCAGGCACACACTTCTAAAAGTGTCCCTGAAGATGCATATTGAAACAAACATTGTAATGTAAGAACATATTACATAATAACAGTGCATTAGTTGGGATGAATTTAAACGTAATTAATAACTATGCACGGTATGAATTATATAAAGTTTACACAAAAATAAGTGCGCATTTGAATGATAGGTACAAGTACATGGAGACAGATTTACAAAACCACTAAAATACACCTACCGAAATGAAACCCAATAACAAACATAAATCCTTGTATGATTTTTTGGTGGATTCAAGTCATGACACTGCAAATAACGTGCAAGATGCGTCGTACACGGTACGGTAGCTGGATTCTGGGTAGGGATACGTGTGTCAAGATGCACGCCAATTTACTTTAAAATTATTAAGAAATCACGAAAGTGCTGGATTGAAGTACTCCATCTTGGAACGGATGTGCCCCAGAGCTTGACTGGATATTCTGAAAGCACACAAATTCCTAACTGCAGTGGGAAACAAACGGCAATTACCCAGCCAGTGGTCAGTCACATCTGAGAAAAAGACTGCAAATGATGCACGCCGCTACGTACGGTAGGATACAGGATTTACAGAGGGGTTAATTACTTTCAAAATATCACACGGTTTCATGGACATATGTACATGTAAGATAGTTTATGCCCATAAGAGGAGTATAAGCTTCCTGCTACGATTTTCACGACACTCGCAAAGGCACAAGAGCAGGATGTGAAACATCCATACTTCACGTCAACAGGAATGAGAAGATTAAGTAAATACACTGTACGTTATATTTCATCAAAAATAAAACATGTTAGTTTTATTTTTTGGGGGCTAAGCAACAACACTGCTCTGGACCTGAATGGCAACACAGTACAGGTTGTTAAGGAACAACACTGTTCTGGAACTGGTTGGCAACACAGTACAGGTTGATAAGGAACAAC
>BLKM01009307.1:0-10601 GCA_013340265.1 Coptotermes formosanus | reverse complement strand
ACTAACTAACTAACTAACTAACTAACTAACTAACTAACTAACTAACTAACTCCATGGAGCAGAGGCCTTCTTGAGAAGCTAACAGTTTCTCAGCTACGCATGAAATTCGCCACTTTTATGGAACCCGGAGGTTCATTACCGCATTCACAAGAGCCTACCACCTGTCCCTCTCCTCAGCCAGCTCAATCCAAAACTCATATCCCTTTTCCGTAGCTGGGGTCGTACCAAAGAATCGGTCCAGGTCCGAGGCTTTGTAGGTTGTTTCGTGACATCATAATTTTTTACGGTGAGGAGTTCTTAGCACCTCGCCCAACCTCCAAGCTGGATGACCACCCCTTGTCGGCTGACCGTGACTGCTTATTCAATGTATTCGCAGCTACCCTTCATAACTGGAGGCCGTTCCTCCAACCGCAACCTGAGGACACGCCACGCCGTGGTGACAGGGATCCACTTAACACGGAATTGCACACACATAATAAATGTATTTAACAATATAAAAACGAACGG
Source organism: Coptotermes formosanus (assembly GCA_013340265.1). Classification (NCBI taxonomy): domain Eukaryota; kingdom Metazoa; phylum Arthropoda; class Insecta; order Blattodea; family Rhinotermitidae; genus Coptotermes; species Coptotermes formosanus. Next base: position 10,094 of record BLKM01009307.1, on the reverse strand, counting down.
CTTCACATACACCAACAAGACCGAGCAAAACTTTACTCTTCATAAAATGGCAAGTGCAGCAGAGTGGCTTTAATAGACAACGTATATAACAAAATTTATTGCTTTCCTAATAACACTGAGAAAACTAATGCGAAATATCTTCTTTGGTTGGAATGGTCTTACAAAGTTCATTCTGGAAAGTAAAAATCGCGTTGGTTCGAGTAAGAAACGTAGGATTAAAGCAGTAATACCCCTTAAAGCCTTAGGTGTAAGATATCATGATAAATGAAAGTTTTAAGGGTGACTTGCGAAGCGTAGTACAGTATCTGGGATGAAATACGGATGAATTGTGAAAAGAAGGAATCCGCTAAGTACGTGACATGAAGGAATATCATAAAACGAAAAGAAATATAAGCCACATCGAAAGTTGGTAACCGTAATGTGCATTTCTTTAGTACTGGCTAAGGCGAATGAAAAATTGAGTTGGTAAAACGCAAGGTCAAAAGAAAATAAGGAAAAACCGAGAGAATGAAGAATGATAGAGAGGTCAAAAGCGACGTTGGAAATGTTGAAATGCCTGGTCTTTTTTCTCCTTTCTTTTCGTCTTTGTCGTCAGGACCGCATAGAGGATTCTGGGCAGGCTGAGGTGGGGGGGGGGGGGGTGAGGTTCCTTGGGTGGTGGTTTGGGCTAAAGGCGTCGCGAGTAGGCAACCTGCGTGACATAGTGTGCCCCTGGGGTGTATTCATCTAGCCCAACTTCCACCCCTCTTTTCCTTCATTTCCTTTGGCAGTATGCACGTGACTTCTCAGACGCTACCTGACCCGCAAAACATACTACGGGACGGATTTGAACCCTGGAACACATAACCCCAACCCTCCCTGCTACAACGAACTGATGTCTCTCTTAGACAAGAGGAAAGCTGTCTGAAGGAAAACGAGAAAAAGGTCATCTTAATTTACGAGATACAGAATTTTATCTCGATTCCAAGATACAACAGCGTGGCACGTGGATCCATTTCTTACCTCATTTCTTACCTCCTTAATCCACACACCCCGCACTTCACCTCACAGTGCTCTTCACCATCCTTACACCAAAAGTCTGCTACTCCGCAGTGGGTCTCATTGCACACGTAAACCGCCTAGTCTACACAGATATGTAAAGCATTTCCTTCAAGCGCTAAGATTACTGCTACTTTGCACGGCGCTCTAAGAAGACGTACAGACCTCAAGGACGAATTCTTCTCACGTTGCACTACATCGAAATATTAAGCTTCCAAGTTCTGCCAGAAACGTAACAAATGTAATCAACTAAGCCACACAGAGAAAGCCGTCTTAGGGTAATGCTTGGTAGATTACGCAGCGTGCACCTGCTGCTAATGAAGTAACTATTTATATGGCGCTAGAGGCCGATGCGGCGAGTCTTATTTCGTCGGGTTTATGTAACACGTTGGTACACATGTGGTTGGACCGTGGATAGGCCCAGCGCGTGGCCTTTATACACTCCGGACAACAACTAGTGAAACCCAGACACACACTGTTGCTAAGAATTGACTGAGAGCTTACGATTACCTTGTTCAAGGGCCACTGCAATCCATATTAAAACGTCTAAAAAATGCGATTTAATAGATCGTGTAAAAGCAACGGAACTGTAAATTCGTAAACATATCAATGGATTTGTAATTTGCGATTTCACGTGTGTGCAGATTTAAGTCGCGGCCTTCTGGGTTATGAAATGCCAAAGTGTGGTTAAGTGGTTAGGAGGTTTAGGAAGAATCTGCTGCTACAGTCTTTATGGTACGGGGTAGCAGAGCACTCAAAACCTTACTAAACACCACAATACTCAATGGTAAGCTAAAAGACCATAAACAAAAATAAATATCAATAGATTCAGGGGTCCAAAAATGTCATGTCTTTTGTGTTATTCACACGTTAAATTTAAGTAGATCACCTAGCAGCACAATATATTCCAAATGTAATTAAAACTCTCGCATAACTCTACATGTTTCGGCAGTATTATGCCATCTTCAGATATCGAAGTACAAAACGTGTTAAATATTTTATTCATAGTTGTAAAAATTTCGACGAGAATTTTACTTAATTCGACTTGCCATCAGATTAAAAAATCGTGCTTACGTATACAGAGAAGTTAGAATATTTTAATTACGTATATATAAAACAGCCCGAGACACTTAATCAGCTGGATTTATTAGGTTAACACGCGAGCTGGATTTATTAAGGTTAACTCGCGATTCTTTGGTTATTTTACTACACAGTTTGTGCTGCCAAAGTCCTACACAGCCGAATGCTATGACTATTAACATGAATAGCGATTAAATAAATATTTATAAGGAAGCAGTCACTGATTATTTCAAGGCGCTCTCATGGCATTATGCACGGCAGACTGAGGGTAATAACGAAAGTTTCACTTCACAGAAGCCGGTAATCCGGCTTGATTTTAGACGCAGGTACCACCCAAATACAGGACTACAGCCTGACTGAGATGTAGTTATCAAGAGGGTGTGATCAGGATACCTGCCTCCCTGGTATCTATACCAGTGCGTGTGAAGCAATCAAATAGGCAAATTGCCACTCCTTGCAGCCTCTACTGCCCTCCTTTTAAATTCGTTTCGTTCTTCAATCGACTTCCGCCGCAATTGTGCGTGAAATTAAAACGGTCTAACGGCGGACTCTACAAGATCCACGCATAAAGTAAGTGTATCTCAAAGTATTCGCATAATATAGTCCAACACACCCATATGTCACATGGAATCATGCTCACAGATTAAATTTCGATACCGTTTCGGGAAATATTTAGGAGACATTGAAATGCACACACACACACACACACACACACACACACACACACACACACATTGTTACTATAGAATAACTGCCAAAACTGGCTTGCCTCCATTCTGTCAGCATCATTACACCAAAAGCTGGGAAACTAGGGAAAGGCTGAAGACATTTTGCACCACATTTATAGTATGGTGTAATGGAAGGTCAATACTATCACTTCAAGAGCACAGACTGTTTCTTTAGCAACTGACAGACACATCCGCCTAGTACAGAAGCAGAAGATTCTGCACGGTATTCACAAAAGCCCACCAATGGTCCCTTTCCAAGACAGCTGAAACTATAACCTGTTCACGGCAAAAGCACTTGGTTTTCGCAGTCGCAGTCCTTTGTGATATGCACTTGAGAATAACAAAATTAATACGTAATATTTATTAGCATTCATTTCACATAATGCATTCTCCTAACCCTTGTTTTAATATTAGCATATTTTCTCTTATACGTTTCCGTCTTTGTTTCAGGTTTTCAACGAATATATTGCACACTGTTTTCTGGTGACAGTCGCACTTGTGCGAATTAGGTAGGTCTCGTAACATAATGCATATCCCAATCTACATGACAAATTGAGGGAAACAAATTGAAATATAAATATACACAAGTCAATTAAACTTCAACTTAAGGACAGTTTCTCTGGTACAAAGAGCACGAATATAATCATCCATTAATTATACGGAAAGTAAATGCTTGGAAGAAAAGATGTGCAGTATATATTCGCGAAAATATTACTCGCAGTTATAAAAATGTGTAGTAAAGTCCCTCTGACAAATAAGGCTTACTATTATTTTCAAACAAAACACGGATACGACCATAAAACAGGCCAAATCCCTTACCACCACGATCGTTTGAACTCGTAATTCATTATCACTTAATTCTCGATAAATATAGCATTTAAGGCAGAGTGGTTTGACCTAGCAACAAATGAGGAAATTATACATAAATAAGGGGAAGAAAAGTAATGTCACAATTTGAACCTCATACCAACGTACGGCCTAATTCAGGGTTGGGTACATATCCTGTATATTAAATATCCTGGGTCATGTGCAACTCCCCCTCCCCCCCCCCTCAAAACAAAAGAGAGCGGTATATCCCCGTCGCTTTTAGAGGGAACTTCCATGTGCAAAATAAACTTTAACCTCTTTGGTGACGCAGCAGAAATTACACAAATGGTGTCCCAATGCAGGAACAATTACTTCAGAAAACTGTAATTGGCTGAATACATAATACCATCCCTTGAAAATCAACTTTATAGATGTACCCGACGTTGCCTCATCCACAGCAATTCGTACCAAGCGTTATTTATGTAGACCACAAGTTAAAAACCATAACAAGATTAACAAAAACAGCGACTTATAATAGTATAAAGAAAATTGCATTAATGATAACAGTTTAGTTCAATACAAAATTAATGTATTTATCAGTAAATTATATACGGCCAATCACGTTTACAGAGCGAAAACGTGAGATATGTGTCCCGAGAGCAGAGGAATCAAATGCCGGCTGTCGGTTACGCTGCCTCTCTTGGCGTTCTTGTTAGTCTACACGAATAGAGGAAAAAACACTTCAGACATAAAACCGGATTACCATCTCCAGTATCCTTACTTATTAACCATTCCACACTGTCCTTCCATATAATATGACACTGTATAGCATACAAGAGCTAAAGAGGGCCACATATGTTCCTGTTCATGTCAACAGAAAAGCATCAGTACAAGAGAACTTAAAAGTTATCTTACTTACTTTCATACGTTCAATGCGACAGTTACGTAGTATCTGTGCTCACAACCCACTATTGATTGAATTGATTGAATTGATTGATTGATTGATTCATTCATTCATTCATTCACTCATTCATTCATTCATTCATTCTAGAGTCTCTTATGACAGGTCCATAGCCTCTTCCAAAGCGAGTTCTCCACACAGTGCCATCTAGTGGTTTGTTTTTCAGTTTCCAGTATCTTCTCGTTTCTTCAAGGTCATCCAGTAGCTGTATACGTCTTCTTCCTCCTGTTCCCGTCATTTCTATCTTTCCCTTTAATTTTCCTCCAATAGCGTGTTTTAAAAGGCAGTTTCTACGCAAGAAAACCAACTATAGTGTGATTAAAAAATAAATACAGCATCAAACAAGTCAATTCGTGAATTACTGAGCACGTCAAATACACACTTCGGTTCAAACTGGACCACTTTGTAAGTGCGGATAATAAATCCCACTGTAAGGTACTGAAAAGTTTGCTCGTGGAAGCTGAGCTGCTACACGTAATGCGAATTCGTTCTTAAAGGTTAGCAAAACTTCTAGTAATACGGGAAGCAGCGATAAACCAGCTTCTCTAACTGATACAGACCTTCATCTACATTATGTAAATTACAGTACATACTCACTAAGGCTTGAATGAGATGCAGGAACTGGAAGCAAAACCCATGAAGCTGCAGAAAGTGGGTACTGGTTAGGAGAGGTCAAAAGGACAAACTTGTGAGCAGAAAATGAAATCAGCAGCTGTGCTGCCTACAAGCAGTTCGCATTTCTAATGAACAATACACATGTTACGGTGGACACGGACAGGAAGATAAGCGCTACAACTACGTTTAAACAAGAATAACTATTTAAATTACGCTGTGACTCAAGTAGTATTTTAACACTCGCTTCAGTGTTACGTAAGTTCTTGAGTACTTAAGGTAACAAATGTACTGTTAATTTAATGATCCGTCAGAAGCATGGGCAACACTGTAGAAGACAATTTCGGACTCCTTTCACTTTCGCGACTATTATTGCCTCCATCAATTTTAGGTCGACACACGTTTCTTTACCAGTTCGAATATATCAATATATATGTACATTGGAAGGCGTGTATAGTTCACTTCTATTAACAAATGTTGTGTCCGCTTATCCCTATAATGTGCAATAATTTTACTTAAATTATATAGAGACTATACTTAATTAATCCCTTATTGTTTGATCTGTTTATGGTCATACTATATATATTCTGAAACAAATAATCTAATAAAATGTCCTCCGGTTAATGTGATGTTGCTAGGCTTAATCAACCCCTTTTTCCCTTTCTACCAGACATACAGAAGGGAACTGTCGTAGATGGGGTTTAGAGATTTTCACAGAATACTGTATGAGGGTCAGGAGACACGGACATCAGAATAACTACTCATTATGACCGACAGCTCTTGAGTTCAAAACCCGGCGTGGGCCATTCCAGGATAAAAGGACGTAGGCTATAGATCTGGCAAAAGGTCTAGTTTGTATAAATCAGGGAGAAGGCAGAACCAGGGCAATTTTAGCGCGCATCTTCTCTCATTATTCGAAATTAACTGAAACACATTGTTCTCAAATCATATATAATCACAACAACTCGCACACAAGTTATAAATGAAAAAATTTTAGTAAAAATTATCAGTTACAACCCGATATGTTTCGGTGTTCTGAGGTACCAACATCAGGGGAAAAACACAGAAACACACAGGGATAAAACATCAGATGGCCAGCTGCAGCTCTGGTTGAAGTAGTGTCACATCAGTTGCTGGAATTTTTGTGTGAAGAAAGCACACGATGTCTTGAGAATCCAGATGAAAACACAGTCGGACACCAAATTATAGTTGAAATGATAAAAGGCTAGAAACACTAGATCACTGCGCCAAAATTGTTAACGTTGGCAGTGATAACCCATCACTCATATCAGATGCATAAATGTTGATGCCTTATTTAAGAGTAGAGCTGTGGTTGTGGAATACGAGAATAAATAATTCATTTTTGGCCAATAGTGGCGTCGTCCAGTGTGTTTCAGAAATGTAAATGTAGCAGACTCGAAACATCGAGGCTGCCACATTTACACTTCTGAGTTCTTCCCAGACGGCTAGAACATGTAGAACGCAAGGTAACTGATTTGTAGCATGGAAAAATATTTTCCGACCAGCGTTTTCCCGCCAAATTGCTTTCCCGCGGCGTTGGTGAAGAGCCAATTAAGAAACTGCATTCAAAAACTCAGAACCTCGAAGGCTCAGCGACAGTTTGTACAAAATGCGAAACCGAGGCAAGCGCGCCATACACTTTACTGCAGTCTAGTTTAACCTTTTAAAGCCTAGCGGTAACTTTACATACGACCAGGTTTAACATTAAAGAATTCTACGTGGTGCCCACATTGCGTTTACGTGTTTTGTACGGATCTCAGAACAAATAGCAACTTTTGCCTTATAAAACATTAAGAGACTGGTTTTTATAAACGAAGTGGAGAGTGTTTACAGCACGGTACGCACTGAGTCCTTATATAAAACAGATACGCTTCGTCTTTAAAGGGTCAATCTAGTCCAGCCTAGTCTGGTCAAGTGTAATATAGTGGATTCTGGCTAATCCATTCCGGCCTGGCATTCGGAAAGTAGTCAAGTAACACTACTACAGCTGCATTAAATAATGTGCGTGCATTCAACGAATTTTTCACAGAGCGCCAGCAACCGCAAACAAATCTAAGGGATACAAGGGAGAGAGTCCTGACAGCTGTCTGTGACTGGCAAGCTGAGCGCTGGCGTTGAGCGGGATTCCTGCCGTGCATGTGCCCGACGTTAGACCATGCACACTCCAGGCTACTATCTTTAAATATTCCTGGATATCCCACTACCCTCACCACAAGCACGAGTAGCACATTTCATTATGTTGTGCGCACAAGTAATTTTATTTTCATTTATCCAAATGGCCAATATTTATTGAACATCCAGCCATAAAGGGCATTATTTGTATTCGCCAAAAAACTATAAAACTACAATTTAACTAAACATTTTTAAATTAACGTCCAAACTGTACTTAAAAATATACTTAAAAATGAGACACAAGATCCCCAATTTTTCGTGTTTTTGACATACCAGGCACACCCCGTACGCATGCTTGTGACACCCACTTATGACTTACAAGCATGATAACACAAGTTAGCACCGACCCAGAGAGAAAACGGCGCCATCGGTGATCAAGCAGTTAGGAGCGGACGGGCGTACTAATGACGTAGTTGTTGTATCGGATTTCGATGCCGTTATAATTATAATAATAATTATTATTATTTTACTATTATTATTATGTGACTGACCCTTAAGTTGTTGAGTCAGCATTTAACAAAAGACAAATGTACCAAATTATCGTTAGTGTTACTACAGGATGTGCAGCTGTAAGCGGACCCTGCTCTTAGGGATGATATTACCGCTATAGGGTGCTTTTTAATAAGGGGACTACTCTCTGTTGAAGGAACGACATCGCTGCTGCAGAGCAATCGATGATGTCTCCAGTTCTGCAGCACTCAGTCACGCCTTAAGGGGTATTTGCATTTACATTTTCTTTTTTTCATTTTTGTATGAAGTAGCGAATATTTCTGACAGAGGGAGTAAAGTTCGCCGCAGGATTTTCCAAAACCCCGAAGTATTGAAATTAATAAGTCGCTAGCAACTGATGATTACCACAGCATCACGTATATTTTGCATGTGTCAAGCTACAAAACGTAACACAGATTTGATAAAAACTGACGATGATCCTTCCAACTTGGTGCAGCATGAAATATTTACAATTACAGTGATGCGTCTTCCTATCAGAGTATGTGAAAGTTAAAATCCGTAACACAGCCTAATGAAAATTTAATTATTTTTATAATGCTGAACAGCTCTTCTTTGCCAGTTTGCATGTAATATTATTTCAAACAAAGATGTTCAATGACGCACGTATCAGTTACAATTCTTACCTATACACGCCGTGAAATTAATGTCAACACATTAAACAATTCACACTAGGCATATTTTTGAATTCCCGGCAAAGGTTTCTTGAACCAGTTCCTTTAACATATCATTCATACAAGCCAACTGTCGGAAGGAATGGCGTAGTTAAAAGTAAGATCAACAAATGGAATACAAAATATCAATAAAAATCACACTTTGAAACTTACTCGTGCATATTTAACATTCATCACAGACGGACTCAGACAGAAAGAGGTTCCAATGTATCATATTTAATATACATGAAAAAGAATGATTAACATTTTCTTTCCACCCCTGTTCCTATACAAACTATTCCCTGCAGGCATTTCCACATGGATCTGAAAAGCAAGAAAGGCAGGGGGAGTTTTGAGTTGTAATATTGCCACCCACCTCTCGGTAGCTACTTCCACCCCCCCCCCCTGCATACGCGCATTCTTCTGTTTCATCACCATGTGGCAACCATTGTTAAACTAACGAGAGAGGGAAGCAGTGTAACAATAGTAGATAATGTGGCGAATATCCGCGAACAATGACGTTGAAGGCAAGCTTTTGGCCCACCCTCTGTCTTGCTCTAATTCGCATCAATTACTGAGGAGTGAGTGAGAGGAAGAGTGTGAATAATGAACGGGGAAGAAACAACAACAACAAAGCATAGGGGAAAAAAAGATGGACCATAAAATGCACAGGCAGCTGATGGTGGAAAAGATGTGACGTCACTAGGCGATACACATTGGCCATTTCCTCCCACCCCCCCCCCCTCCCCCTTCTTGTCGGCTGTTTTGCTGTCGCTCTATTCTCCTTTATTTCATGATGCAGAATACCGGTATCATAGACTCCCTGCCGTTTTTATATAAGTGCTTGGATCTCTGTTCACGTTGGATATAGTGTCAGATAATTCCTGTGTTTGGTCTTAACAGAGTCAATACATTTCTTGTGTTTCTTCATACACAGTCAATTGTCGGCAGGTTTTTTAAACGTAACTGCATGGCTCTACAGAATACCTGCAATCAGCTGTATAACTATTCCTATTACTATGAAAGAATCGTAATTCGACGGGAATTTGCTCTCAGCGTTCGTCATTATTTCATGCCTGTCTGCATCACATGGCATTTATACATTCGTTTCCCTCACCCGCATTCTTCGACATCATCTTATACAGTGACACCAGATGTTCAACACTTACTAAAATAAAGTTTGCTTTATGCGTGAAATAAGGAGTGCATACAGGATTTTGGTAGGGAGACCTGAGGGAAGGAGACCACTTGGGAGACCCAGGCGTAGACGTGAGGATAATATTAAAATGGATCTTCAAGAAGTGGGATGGAGCATGGGCTGGATTGAGCTGGCTCAGCATAGGGACAGGTAGCGGGCTCTTGTGAATGCGGTAATGAACCTCCGGATCCCATAAAATGCGGAGAATTTCTTGACTAGCTGAGAAACTATTAGCTTCGCAAGAAGGTCTATGCTCCATGGAGTTAGTTAGTTAGTTAGTTAGTTAGTTAGTTAGTTAGTTAGTTAGTTAGTTAGTT
>BLKM01009304.1:18867-38663 GCA_013340265.1 Coptotermes formosanus | reverse complement strand
ACACACACACACACACACACACACACACACACACACACACACACACACACAGGTGTTACATACATATACATGTGCGTACACGTACTATATAAAGCAAAGGTAAGATGTTACCAGTGCATGGCCATGCAGACATATGGGGGCGTGGAGGTACAGTCCTGCTCACTCAGCACTTCGCGTTAGATGGAGATCAGAGGTTAGCTTCACGCCCCGGCCGCTTGACTCCAGGGAAAAGAGAACCCGGTACACACTGAACAGGTGTCAGGGTAGGCCCCAAAACCTGCCCTAACACTTCTGGGAAGAGAAAAATCCGTTGCCCTGGCCAGATATCGAACACACATATACAGGCCTGCACAGGGTATTTCAAAAGAAACTACCCAGTTGGAATGGATGATAATAAATTTCACTGAATAGTATTTAGTCCAATGCTGCCAACAGCTCGCATTTGGTCTCTAGACGGAAACGGGAACCGAAAAATTTTACCAACTGTAAAATACTGATTACTTCACCTGACTTGTACACTTTCATTTTTGTTTTTCGTTTGCCAAACACTTTCTATTTGTTCATATTTTGCTCATGGTGAGTTAAATATTATACTTTCCGTCATTAAACACCACCCTGACGATGAAAGCAGTGAGGTCATCTGAAACGTCGGTAAATCTTAAACATGCTACAAGAATTCGTATCCCAGGAGACGGCAATCTGCACGATTACTTTTATGCCTGTTAAATAACTGTTCATACTTGAAATCCTAAATTCACTAAACGCACACGGTACAAAACAACAACTTGACCTGTTGCTTTATAGGTTCAAGGTTAGGAAACAATGTCTTCTACTCAGACAAAACAGCACAAATTACAAGAGACACAGACTTAGAATGCCAGCTGCAAGAAGTGTCCTAAGGTTTTGATGGCTTTCATTTCTAGGCCCAATCGAAAAAGTGCCATCGAATAGACCTTTCCTCCTCTACCACTCCTAATTGACTACTGAAACTCAAAAATCGCCCACACTGTTCACTTGACGTCACAGAATCGCTACGCAAATGAGAAACCCGCCACAGGGGGTATGAAGATTGGTTTAACAAATTCACAATTTAGTGGTGTAAGAAGAGAAGAGCTGTATTTAATATTAGACCACCTCAGGAGACTTTGTCAGCCCAGATATGGCGCACCATATTAATGCAGGGTTAAGTCTTTTGGCCTGAAATAATCGATATATGATACGGGTCAAAGTTCGTTAAGGGGACGGAACTTAACACGACGCATTCCGTATCATGAACGGCACTCAACATGGTTCGCAGGTAAAATCAGGGATGCACAAACTGCTGATGACAAAACACGAATCGCATTTCACGTACAGAGTTTTTAGTTCCACAACATTCCACACACCTACTAGCATTTTACGCGCCCCAGAAGTAATAGTCACACCACAGCCCGGGCTGCGAACGCGGCATGATACTAAACGGGGACACGTTATGAGACGAACCCTTGCAACCTACATACCCAGGCAATGTCCGCAAGTCCGATTATAGCTCTGCTCGCTATCGCTGTGTCCGAAACGAATTTTCAGTCCGAAGTGCATCTTCCGTTGGCTCAGACAGCGCATTCCCAAGTGATATAAACCGATAATTCCTTCGAATTTTGGCTAGGGATATTTAGTTCTACCATTCTTAGTCCTTCCCTCTTCTACCCACTCAGAGTAGGTGTCGAAGTTGTTTTATTTTCACTTGATCACACTCAGACACACACCATAGTTGGTAGGACTCCTCTGGACGAGGGATCGGCCCGTCGCAGAGACATCTACCTGACAACACAAACACTGTACAAGAGACAAACATCCATGCCCCCGGTGGGATTCGAACCCACGATCCCAGCAAGTGATCGGCCGCAGACCTACGCCTTAGACGGCGCGGCCACTGGGATCGGCCATTTCACGATTACAGCCTCTAAAGGTACTCACAGTAGAGGCCTACGTGCATCTTTCTTCTACTCTTTCCTTTTCAAAGCTAAAGCAAAGGTATATGTCTATCATGTCCATGTGTGTGTTATTCCCAAAAACTTTTACACTAAACAAGACATTTTCATAACATTACGCACCAGCAACGTGCCACTAGATGTCACCTCAAGTTATAATTTTATAGTTACCTGTCATCAACAGCACAAGTATGGCAGCCGTGCGAATTTTGAGGTGGGAGTGATAAAAATTCCACGTAATACAGGGCGTTTAAATTTTCTGTGCAAATTGGTCTTCAAATAGTATGCAACTTTTATTAAGCAAATTATTTTGAAGAAATCAAAACATGAACACAACGGCTACCTTAATTCGCCTGAAAATTCTACGGCATGAGTCTACGGTTCATTAGAGTTGGTGTGGGATAGCGCACATCTGATGCAGACAGACCACAAGTATGCCCGTAAAGTTCGGATAACGCATTTCTATATTGCAAACAGTAATAACAAACATAGGAAAGGGGCAAAATTCCAAGGCTGTACCTGACAAACATGACGTGCAAAAACCACGACACAATCGGTTCACCGGATTGCATAACTATCAATTTACATTTTTCGCTAGACTCGCCATCACAAACACTGTACCAACTAACTAAATTGGCCGTGCCATGGCTCAGGCGGTTAGCCGCCGCCCTCCCACCGCGGAGGCCCAGGTTTGATCCCGGGGTCAGTCCATGTGGGATTTGTGGTGGACAAAGTGACACTGGGACAGGTTTTCTCCCGAGTTCTTCGGTTTTCCCCTGTCCATTTCATTCCACCGGTGCTCCATTACTAGGAAAAGGGCAAAAAAAAATCATCATCATCATCATCATTGTCACCTTCATCATAGGGTTGCACAAGAAGCCTCAAGGCTGCGGTGCGTCTGTAGCGTCTGCTGCAGGGCCCTTCACCACTAAAAAAAACTAATTTCTTGTTTTAACAAACAATCAGACACCGTTACGCAGCACGTTGGACAGCCATGGTGAACTATATTTCACGTGCTACAGTTGACAAGTCCGAACAGCTGAATGGCACGCTACATACCGTGTAAACCAAACAAGAGTGTGGGGGAATCGGAAAATGTCATGTAAAGTCATGATTCGCTCCAGATTTCAATTTTTCTTACAACCAGAACCGGTCGAGGTGTAAGGGCCCTAATGCCCTTTACAGCAGCTGGAGTGGATCCATAAAATATCCTCGGACAATTTAGGGCGGTCATAACAACAACGCTGAAGAATCCAATCGACACGCTGCAGAGAGGCGAGTTAGCTGAAACAACTGTGTACATGTACAGAGCTTTATTACAAGTGTATCACAGGTGGCCCATATAAAAGGAACTGTACGTAGCTGACGAGAATAAGCATACCAATATTATGCTCAATAACGTCTATTCTTGTCGTATATTTCACTATCACGACGTTTCGAGAGTTCACTTTTTCTAACCTCTTTAACTGACTGGCTGTCACTACAAAGACAGACATTTTATTAAGCTTTTAATATTACTATTAGTGTCGATAATTTGAATGGAACCCCTTATTGTTTGAACACTAGGCTAGGACACCAGTGATGCAGCCCCGCAATTATTATCGTACAACAATACGACTATTGTTGCAACCGGCTGATAAGTACAACAATAACAGAATAACCCAAGTATATATACATGTACTTACTTATTCATTTATTTATTCAATGTCAGTCACACACAACAACATCAAAATTTTTATTTTACAGGCGACTAGTTTCGACTCCTGCTTCCAGCCATCATCACGCCTTATCCAAGAACAAAGATACAGAAAACCTTTAAAACTGCAGTTTAGATTGGAGATCTCTATCCCAAATGTCAGTTTTAAAGTTCTTTTGCATCTTTGTTCTTGGATAAGGCCTGATGATGGCACGAAACCAGAGCCGAAACTAGTCGTCAGTAAAATAAACATTTTCATGTTGTTGTGTGTGACTGACACTGAATAAATACATACTTGTGACCTGATACACAAAGAGTAACAGAATATCCAATGCGACGGTCTTTAGGAAGGGCAGAAAATTCACGTAATCGGAGAATACTATACGCATATTGACACAGGGACCGAGGAACGATAATCGTCCATGACGCAACGAAGAGAGGGAGAGAGAGAGTGTGTGATACCTTTGTTCCATTTACGATTATACGTATTTTATGGGCAAGAGAACTGACTGTTGAAAACCGACTGCAGAGTCAATGCAGACGCAAGCTAACCAACACAACAGATTGTGTTGGTTGTATTTACTGTTGATGTACTTTATTCTCTTTGTTTTTGTGTATTTTTTTGTTAATTTTCTGCCCATTTTTACCATGTATTTATTGTAAAATTGGAATTTGTTATTGTTTTATGTCTTTTATTATTTAGGTCTAAGCTTCATGATGCTGGTACATTTTTTGGGATGTCACGCCTCAGTACGTCTCCCGGACGTTTTATGATAAGGTTACGTATGTTTTAGCTAGCTTGTGTTTGTTTGGGTTTGGTACTCACCTCAGGACGGAAGTAATTTCTTCTGGAAAGTAGCGATTTTTAATCGTGTGTGTTTTTTAACTGTGTTGATGGAAAAGTCCTACTGAGTGTTTGTGGTTTGAGTTATTGCAATTAAAAGCTAGTTTCATGAAAATGGACCACAGATTTCAAAAATTATTCGACGTACACGTAACATTCTTTACTCCCAATGACTTCTTCCTAACCGGAACCAGGCTAATAACTTCCTCCGAGCGATTCGTGATCACCACCCGACCCCACCCAAGGCACAGAGGTCCTAATACGCCTTATCTTGGCCCGATGTGATCCATATTTATAGCAGGGCAGATACAAATCGCCTAAAAAGGAATCACGCACTTGGAACACAAATCAAATTAAGTTCTCTTTTGTTTTTTGTTCCTTATATGCGAGATGTAAGATATCAGACATTTAAAACGAAAAGCATTTCGGTTTATCAGCATATGCACTACTTCGAAATCTCGTGCGACACGGATATATTTTCTTGCTCCTGAAAACAGAATGGAAGAGAACACACACATTCCCGCATGCGTTCTTATTTTCATTTCAATCCAGACACTTCTATGATTTCAGTATTCATATATATATATATATATATATATGTAATGGAGTAAAACACTCTGCGTATTTCTGCTCGTGTGATTCGACCTGTTACCATACCGAGATTGACTGCGCACCACCTACGAATCCGGTTTCCTTTCGCCATCACACATTTCCGCCAGCGGCCATACCACAGCTGGATTTAATTCGGAAGGCGTTCCTCACCTCCCCAAAGAGCCACTATACCAACGTCGTTTATCCATTCTGCAGACTGGACGTCCCTTCAACATGGGTTTCGTATTTTGGAACGCTCAGTGGATGCTCAAATACTATTCTTGGACGGACACGTCTGTACCAAAACTGACCGATTAGCAGGTGCACTGCCAAAATGAAACAGCCATATTCCAGATTCTTCTCCCCCCCCCCCACACCCAAAAGATGGTGTTTACGGCGGATAGCTTTTGGAAAACGACGATTTCGGCGACTGTTAGTCATGTTATCTTCAAAGAGGTGAAACTCCGGCCTCAGACTCGAAAGAAGAACCGCCCACATACGAAGCCAGGCTGCTAATTACTATGGTATCATCATATGGGCTCGAAACATGTAGCAGTGTTCAACGTGATACTGTAATATAAAATATCTGGGAACAATACAGTGCATTTTGCTGGGACTGAGTGTTGTGGGTTGATGATAGACAATGCACGGAATAAACAACCTGAATACCGCTATTCGCCATGCATGTCAGGTCACCAAAATCCGATAAGATTTTGCCAGTTTTAACCTATTTACAAGTAATTACAATTTTTATTATATTATATTTCATCTTATTATTGGCTTACATTAATAATTGTAAAACTGAGATGTCAATTAGTGACAAAACCTTATCTTTTACTTTCTATTATAAGAATGGCCTGACGATGACTGCATGCAGTCGAAACATGTAGCCTTGATTTAAAATAAAAAGTTATGGCGACGGTTATTTTCTACGTAGAATACGAACAATAAATTAAAAAAAAAGAAGAAAAGTTGTAGATAACGACCCACAGAAGACGTTCTGCAAGAACGGAATGTGGAAACTATGCGTGGGTATGTAGAAAGGTGGAGGTTCGGTGGGGGGGGAGTGATCCGTGCAAAATATCACTCATAAACAATCACGACACATAACGACGTATTTCATAAAGTTGTGACCGCTATGCGACATGAATTAGTGACACAAACCATTATCTCATAGACCGGAAAAAAAGCAAATATATGCGTGTTGATATCTGCCAAACAGTGATAAGAGTGCGCCGCTATAACTGTTAGTACATGAAACAGCCGCACCCTACCAGTGTTCACAGTGTTCAATGATCCCTGGTATCCCTCGCGCACTACCTCACACCTATACGTGAATTCATGGCGATCGCATTCAAACGTTATTACTTACCGGGTCGAATAAACTGCACTGATTTTTTGTGAATGTCAACACATTCACTAAATAAATCTTAACCAAGATGTTCTTAATAGAATTACAGACACTGGAGACGTAATGACTAATCCAGTATGATTCCATCTTCCGAGTCACGTTCGTAAGAAAATGGTATTACTGTAAGAAGGGCTACCATAAACGTACCTCACCCTCTTAGAACTATTTCCCAAAGATCAAATTTAACCATCGCCGTGCCATTTCCGTAATTATGGTTTCCAGTGACAGCACGCTTGTACGTTGAAGCACAAAAAACTGCGCTAAAAACCCCCATTTCCATTACGCGACATGTCACTGCATGCAAGCCCCAGATGATTCCATGAATTAAGTCCCATAACGTTGTGAAGTAATGGCATTTTGGACTTTTTCCATCATCCGAAGAATAAAATAACTACAATTAAAATTACGACGTTTCGGAAGCTGGTTCTGCTTCCGTCCTCAGATGAGAAGAGGGAAGGAAGGAAGGAAGGAACACCTACTTTGTTGGGTCCCTTAGATACAGCTAGCCTCAATCACGGGTCCAGTGACTGAGGCTAGCTCTATCTAAGGGACCCAATCACGGGTCCAGTGACTGAGGCTAGCTCTATCTAAGGGACCCAACAGAGTAGGTGTCACGGCTTCAGTGATTGAGGCTAACTCTATCTAGGGCCGTGCCATGGCTCAGGCGGTTAGCCTCCGGCCTCCCACCGCGGAGGCCCGGGTTCGATCCCGGGTCAGTACATGTGGGATTTGTGGTGGACAAAGTGGCACTGGGACAGGTTTTCCCCCCAGTTCTTCGGTTTCCCCTGTCAATTTCATTCCAACGGTGCTCCATTACTACGAAAAGGACAAAAAATTATCATCATCATCTTCATCTTCATCGCAGGGTTGGACAATAAGCCTCATGGCCGCGATGCGTCCGTAGCGTCTGCTGCGGGGGCCTTCACGACTAAAAAAAACTCTAACTAAAGGACCCAACAGAGTAGGTGTCACGAGTCCAGTGATTGAGGCTAACTCTAAGGGACCCAACAGAGTAGGTGTCATGGGTCCAGTGATTGAGGCTAACTGTATCTAAGGGACCCAACAGAGTAGGTGTTCCTCCCTTACCCCCCTTTCTCACCTGAGGACGGAAGCAGAACCAGCTTCCGAAACGTCGTAATTTTAATTGTAGTTATTTTAATCTTAGGACGATGGAAAAAGTCCAAAAACCCATTAATTCACAACATTGTACACCGTCGTCAAAACCTTTTAGAATTTATCTAACTCCCATATTATTTGGCAAGCAAGATGAATAAGGAGTCCATCACAGAGCAACCTCCATTCCCCACGGACACGGGCTTCATTTACGTCACGTCAAATTATATCCTTAACATTTCGTCTTGAAGCATTTGAAATGTACGTTGCGCCCTCCCAGTAAGAATAGTTTCAGCAGTATCAACGATGATTAATTGAAGTACGGTGAGGCCACGCACGGACTGGCCGCAGTGACGCCGAATGACGGTTTATTTAAACCGCCGTCTTCGTCTTGCACTCTGTAATTACGGCGTTTTATATACAGAGCGTCATGCTACTGATAAAGAAAAGTTACTTACGGCCACCTTACGAATATTTAACATAACAGCTTGCTAGTTATTATTATTATTTATTAAAATAAATTATTTTTGGTTCCTACTGCATGGAAAAATCCATACTTCAAATAAAAACGTGGAGCAACGTTCGACACATAACATATTCATAACTACAACGTGTACATACATACATACATACATACATACATACATACATACATACATACATACATACACACACACACACACACACACACACACACACACACACACACACACACACACACACACATATACAAGCCTTAGATATAAGTTACCACTCTTCCTTATCAAATACAGGACACGGATTCAATTAACCCTTTAAAGACGAAGCATATCTCTTTACATAAGGACTCAGTGCGTACCGCGCTGTAAACACTCCACTTCGGTTACAAAAACCAATCTCTTAATGTTTTATAAGGCAAAAGTTGCTGTTTGTTCTGAGATCCGTACAAAACACATAAACGCAATGTGGGCACCACGTAGAATTGTTTAGTGTTAACCCTGGTGGTACGTAAAGTTACCGCTAGGCTTTAAAACGTTAATCTTATATGTACTAAGGTACGAAAGATGAATCCCACTGAAATGTATAAATTTTCAGGATACGTTCTTTGATCTTTTACATGTTTAACTGGAATGCTACCGACCTGCTGCACACACTAATGTTTATTCTTGCAACTTAACACCGATGTAACACTGGACTGATATATGAATCATCCGCTCATGTGGCGAACGGGAAGGACCGACAGGAATGACCCTTATTAATTAAATATTGTCTGACTGTAAATACGATAATTTTTTCATTTAAAATGCCACGCTGTTAGTAGCCTACTGGAAGAAGAGTTCCTACACCCATATTACGTGTATTCAATACATTCATCTGCTTGCTAAATAACTTACTATAACAAGGTCTTTGACATTTCCCAACAGTCTCGGTTGTTCCCTGATATTTAAATACTTTTAACCCTTTAAACGTTTCCGTCTGCGTATAGAATTCAGCAAAAATTATACATTATTAAGTGTACCGGATGTTCTGCATAAAGTGTGTCAAACTACAGGGTGTTATTTTATAAGTAATTTTGAGTAAAAAAAGTTCTATATCAACATATGCCCGACTATCAACCGTTACATTGCTACGAACATTTTAATGTACGTATGTGGCTCCCACAAATAATTTTGCAACTCACGTATTTTAACGTACTTCAAAAACAAGAAGAAAGTTATGTGTCGGATAACACCTAATGACATTTCACGTGAAGAAACCGTATCCTTTCATAACTAAAGGATCTACAGTGATTCTGACTGTACAAGGAAAATTAGTCGACGATTGAATGTCATCTTTTCCCAGCGCTGACGCAAAATTTTTGCGACAACAAATTTAAGGATGATCGCGAACTTGAAACAGTTGTCATACGATGGCAGATAACACTGGACACGGAAGTCTATTAATGGGAAATACTTGCTCTAGCACATGACGATGGCGGGAACTCTGTCGAAAAGCAGTTCAGCAACAGTACAATTAAGTCTGAACTGTTCTTATACAAGCTTAAAGACCCCAAAATATGTACATCGTTCACTTACATTCTGACTGCCCTCGTATAACAACTAGATCGCGACATTTGGCGGGATTTCTCCGCAGACCTAGTAAAAAAAAAGCTAGGAAGTGACTCTTAACATAACATAACCTACGTTTATGATTCCTTCGGCACAAACAATCGCCTTTCGGTCTACCACACAATTCCATGAATAGCTGCACACTTCGAACAATCCTATTCTCCTATTACAGAACGCACTTCCCCACACCGACAACCACTGCTGCAAATAAACACTTTGTGCAGTTGCCCCAACAGCGAATACAATTATCAAAAGCAAGTTTCATCAAACACTTATATACGACCGGAAGCTATTGAAAAAAATGTCAAGGGAGAGAAGATATGGGGAATGCAGGCATCAAATTTCATTTTCTTCAAAAAAAAAAAGCTGGGGAGATGGATAAAATAAAAAGCCATGGCAAACCAACCACTCTTACAAACTTCGTCCCTCTTCTTATTAGTGCAATAAACTGACGCAACCCGAACCCCTCACCTGTTCCGGAAATAAGGCTGGATGGAAAGGACGCACCGACAAGGCACGAGGCTGTACTTCGCGCAGTATCACATGTTGGTCCAGACGTCACAGCAGGAACTAACCGTTTGCTACAAAAGTCTCCATGCCTTGCGGAAGGCTGGTTAATCGTGCGTTCTTTTACTTCGAGAATAACCAGATTTTGAAGACAAAAGGAAACAGAAGACATTCGGCTTACGTAGATTACTTCCGATTCAAATTTACTCCCGCCATAATGAATACACCTATCAGCAACCGTGTACTGACACAACGGCAACCTGGAGGAACAGAATTTTCTACTTAAGATTAAGAAACCAGAGCATACAGTGTGATAAAAATTCAATGCCAACGTTTAAGGCAGTTTTATTTACATATCTACAGTTACATATCGATTTTACTTTAACTGGTCATAACATTTTTTAATATTTTAACCTTTTAAAGCCTAGCGGTAACTTCACGTACCACCAGGTTTAAAATTAAAAAATTCTACGTGGTGCCCACATTGCGTTTATGTGTTTTGTACGGATCTCAGAACAAACAGCAACTTTTGCCTTATAAAACATTAAGAAATTGGTTTTTATAACCGAAGTGGAGAGTGTTTACAGCGCGGTACGCACTGAGTCCTTATATAAAACAGATACGCTTCGTCTTTAGAGGGTTAATATGTGTTTGAAATACTTCCACACACTTCAATCATATATGTGAAGTAGCACGGCAAACAAAACCCCAACCATTTTGTCGGATGCATTCAGCCCATCCCAGGTGCCGCAAGGGTTAGCAGAGACTTCATCTAGAAGCATTAAAGCCTGTTGACTGCCGAAATAAAAAATTTAGTTCGAAATATACAACATATCGCAATTAATACATTCCTGTCAAGAATTTACTGGTGACGAACACGTTACTTCATCACGCGGAACAAAAATATGGTTCTTGTTCGCCTAACAGAGAATATTCACATGGAAAGAAAATCATAACAAACTATTCCACGGAATATGAATATGACGTTCGTATATCAATTATATTTTACACATTTCTCACGTGGAGTGTCTCAGATCAGATCTGTCTCTGGCCACGAGCCACCGTCAACTCCCACATAAAGCGTCTTACAGTTCGTTGCAAAATGAAATCAGCATTCCACGAGCCCTGTAACTAACGTCATGGAACACATTACTTCCTGAGAAGTAACAGTCGCTCTTCTAGTCAAAAATGTCTTGCACTTAACAGGAACTCGTTACCGTGTACATATTACCAACCACTGACACATATCCTTAGCCAATGACTCTCCCTCACACACTCAAATTCTATTTCTTTAAGGTTAATTTTAATATTATCCTCCCCTCTACACCGGTATCTTCCAAGCGGTCTTTTTGCCTCCGATTTCCCAAATATAACCTTGCAGGCACGAGCCCTGTTCAGAGATCAACTGTCGAGTCGCCGTAGTAACCCGGCTTCACTTGAAACGCCACCAGAGATTTCAGGTTACCACGATCCTGGCTATTCAGATTACATTCTGCGATGTGATGTACTGTATTCTGGTAAAGGTATAGTCCACCTGTCTACCAAACTGCACAGTATTACATCCCATACTGCCGCAATCTCAACAAACCTCTGGCGGTTAAAAATTCACATGTTGCTATTAAATACGTAAGACAAACTTAAATTTCCCTGCATGTCACTATGAGTATCTCTGAAAAATCCCTTTAAAGTGTGAAACCCTAACACAAAAGCAAAGGTGAAGCACGTGTTCGAAGTCAGGTCACAGGTTCTATATATACACAATTAACAGTCACATGTTATATAAACTATATTGAAATAACCCGTCAATCACACCTGCATTATTATTGTTTTCAGAATCTAGTATTCATGACGACATGTTTCGGCCGAACTGGCCAACTTCAGGTAATACATAATATACACACAATACGTGGGAGGATATTAGCATAAACTCCTATATGCTACTATCCTGTGCGTAAAAATGAGATTTCATTTCTCTTTATAGAACTTTATGTTACTAACATAAATTTAATGTGTTCCATGTCCGTGCGCTGTATCATACAAAATAATATTCACCACCTAATGCACCAAAGTACATAAAATTTTTATTCGTAAAAAGCTCCCACATGTTTCGACCCTGCTGGGTCATCTTCAGGGAGAATAGTCTGTTACACTGTTGGATGCACTTATACAGTTACGTGAGAATGTGCCTTTGCTTTCATCCTCCGTTGTGAGGTATCTTGTACTGCGGACAGTACTGCATCCAACAGTGTAAGAGACTATTCTCCCTGAAGATGACCCAGCAGGGTCGAAACATGTAGGACCTTTTTACGAATAAAGACTGCATGTATTTTGGTGCATTAGTTGGTGATTACTAACATCAATTTTGAAGTCGAAGGAATTCCGCCTGTTTTGAAGTTAGGTTTGTAGAACCTGAAGTTGTTGATATTCTCCCAAGTATTTTGTATACGTTTTACCTGAAGATGGCCTGGTCGGCAGAAACATGTCATAATAAAGACTAAATTCTGAAAACAATAAAAATTCAGTTGCGATTGACGGGTTATTTGAACACAGTTTATATGTTATCACAATGGGGTGTTTAGAATAAAGGTTAAAAATGTTACATGACTTTATATTAACACCGTGCACTCAACGGTACCTAACACTAGATTAAAACTGTAACAAAACAAGAAGACACAAAAAAGCAGTCGTATTATAGTGACTAAATATTCTCCATCGAAGGTCTATGGTATCATCCCTACCTCGTAACTTTAATATACGTCTCCTGAACACCACTTACGGAAGTAAAAATCAATGCTCTTGTAACGTAAAAATAAGCACATGGCAAAACATACCACGATACACTCATCGAGTTTCAATTACATTCAAGGGTTTGGATCAAAAGACACTGCAACGCCGTTCCTAGAAACTGACAAGTCAATGTACGCGCTCATAGACGTTAGTCGTGAGTGCATTCAAGTAAGTTGCATATCAAAATATCCGATGACATTTAATGGATCAAATGGTACAAAATAATTTATATTTGCACCAAACCTTTCAATTACAGCACTCGCACATTACGATCATTACATTACATCGCAATCCTACCTTGTAGCGTAAGTCCGGGGGTGGAAGACACATGTCCGAAGTGGAAGAATAACCCCTGTAGCGTAGGGGATGTCCCAACGGGGGAGAGAAAAAGAAGCAATCCTGTCCGACAGCTACTCAACCGTCACAGTCATCACTCCGTGTCGGCGCTGCAACAATAAAGTGCACACAACTAATTAACCCTTTAAAGACGGTACGTATCTGTTTTATATAAGGACTCAGTGCGCACCGAGCTGTAAACACTCTCCACTTCGGTTATAAAAACCAGTCTCTTAATGTTTTATAAGGCAAAAGTTGCTGTTTGTTTTGAGATCCGTACAAAACACATAAACGCAATGTGGGCACCACGTAGAATTTTTTAATGTTAAACCTGGTAGTACGTAAAGTTACCGCTAGGCTTTAAAAGGTTAACAAAGCCACCAATTCGAGTCTCCATAACAACACGCAACTCACGTCTGTATTACCTGGGGAAACAGCCAGCTTGTGAGATAAGGTACGACACTACCAGGGGCCGTGTGTCGTACAACAGTCGTACGTTATTTGACTCTGACGATCCAAGCGCAGTATAACATAGCCTCGAATGAGACGCAATATTAATTATGCATGCCGGATTGGTATAGATGTGAGGTGGCCACCTTATAAAATACAGTTGAACCCGGTTATAACGACATCGGTTTACGCGACATTGCGTTTATAGCGTCAGATATTCTGTGCCACCAATTAATTCCTCACTGTCAACCATAACATTATAGAACAACACTTGTTTATAACGACACAGAATATTCAGTCTCTTTTATGACGTTATAACCGAGTTCGACTGTATTTCATGGCAGGCTGCGATACTCGCCTACAGCGACTACAGAAACTGCACAAGTCCCCGAACATTAAAGGCAGTTTTGGCCGACATATAAAACAAGTAGCCCCAAATACAGGCGCGTTTGCATTCCTCTAACCGTTCAATAGTCACTCCTTCATTGTCCGAAATACAGCGAAACGTCAAAACCATTACATCTCGAATTCCCACTGCGCTTGCAAACCCAAACATTATTCGTACCTTCCGAACAGTTAATACAATACCAGGTTCAGTTCCAACGGCATACACAGAAAGCATGCATTGTACTCAGCCCCGCAATTCAACACCCTGCAGCGCACCTCCACCTACATGATAACAGAAGGCAGATCTGTATGTTCCTGCTGCCATGTGCTGACGATATCATCATTCGACTCAAACATTTTTACGTAACACGTATAACAAATACCATCAGAAAATAAATACATGTGATATACATAGTTTTCTTGACCATGGGAAGTGTCTCAACGGACATTAATCCACAGTTTCCATACAGAGCTGCCAGACCGTGGTCTGCAATTTACAGAAGGGCCCACAGGAAATGGCATCAGATATAAGATGTAAAAATTCCGTTTCTTTCTGAAGCACACTTAACGGGAAAGACGTCTCTTTCTTGCCTCATTACAAAGGCTGGACACGGCCGGAGCATTACAATGCAGTACGTATGCCTGCCTGCCTGCTTGCCTGCCTCGAGACGTAATTTAATTAGTCGACTTCCTCTTTGCTTGTGTTAGGTCTCTAAAATCTGTACACTAAGCCAAACCTTATTACGTTAGAAAAAAAACCTGAAGACGACCTACTCAGGTCGAAACGTGTTGTTTATTGCCCATTCACTATTACTGTTACAATTAGTATATCTATATATAACAATAATGAAAGGTTGTTGTGCAACATAACCCATAATTCTGTTTAAGTACTCTAAAATCTTATCACAAATTCACAAACCAATTTCCAGACCACAGCAGAAAAATGCAGTACGCTCATAAATGCCCAATAATTTAAGTGCAGGTTCCCTTAATGCACATCGTTTTGAAATAGCAGTTAGGGGAAACCACGGGCAGGAAACGAATCGAAGAGCTATAGGAAGTAGTAGTAGTTTATTCACGCAACGTACAAACTACTAGTCTACTTTCCAAAAATAAAGAAATAAATAAATAAAGAATTAAAAATATAAAGGTCAGTAAAAGGAGCCCTTGCTAATTAATCACCAAGCCTGAAGTGTGTGTGACAGACTAGAAGCAAATGCATACCTCCGTGTATCCTAAACCCCCG
This sequence comes from Coptotermes formosanus, assembly GCA_013340265.1. Taxonomy (NCBI): domain Eukaryota; kingdom Metazoa; phylum Arthropoda; class Insecta; order Blattodea; family Rhinotermitidae; genus Coptotermes; species Coptotermes formosanus. Next base: position 23,238 of record BLKM01009304.1, on the reverse strand, counting down.
GAAGGCAGCTAGATGAAGGCGGTTAGCTTCACACAGCCGCTTTACCTCTAGGGAGCGGAGGATAGGATGGGACCCCACAGCAGGTCTCAATGCGTTGGCGAATACCAAAATTCCAACCCCGCTGGAAATTGAACCCCTGTCGTTGAGCCAGTAACCAGCTCCTACACTGACGGGGAGTCCCAGCTCCAAAATTTAAAAATAATATATAAATTTGCGTGTTTTATGCTACAATATAACTTTGTGTGCAGTTGTGAGGAAAACAGATTGAGAATATGTGACAGTAAAATAGTGAGGAAGTAAAGGTGAAACAGAAACTGCGTAACAGGAGGCCTTGCAGTTTGTACTCCTCATCTCATGTTATTAGAATGACAACAAAGACAAAAAGTGGGAAATTTAGCAAGCATGAACAACATAAGTAATACATAAGAAATCTTGGTTAGGAAACATAATGGCAAGAAGCCATTTGAGTGACTTGGACATGGATCGACTACGCTGAAGTGGATAATAGAAAATGGGTTGTGAAAACAGCAACTGGACGGAAGTTGCTCAGTAGAAGGTTGAATATACAGAACTTGCAACGAGAAATAAACCAACTGCCAAACTGCCTACTGTAATACACCTGCACCACCCACAATACCACAGGACACAACAAATTGCCCCGTACACCGGCGCAACTTTTTAATAAACATTTATTCACCGTTTTTGAGAAGAACAGCTACAGTGACTTTTTACCAATATAATAAGTGTATCATAGACTGTGACCAACTGTTGTTACCATGTTGTGATTGTGTGTGTGTAATTAACGACTGTACGACTCCCTGAGGATGGACCCAATGTTCGCTCGAAACATGTAGGAGAAGTTCCAAAACGTTTTAATATTAATAAAAGTGCATAAGTTGGTTTTTAATAATCTATAAACCAACAGATTTTTTAATCCCGTGTAGCCCAAATTATTTTTGTGAATTCCACCAATATGGTCCAAATTAATTTTCCAGGGTAGTTTTCAAAGTTAAAAAGCAACCCCTAGGTAACAGGAGCTTAGGAAAAACCAACATGAAACACTCTAAAACGATGTGTCTATTTGAGTCCGACATCGGACCTGGTACAACGGAAAGCGATGTCGAGTTTAACTCGACATTGGACCGATAAGGTTTAATAATACAGAAAACTACTGGACAAAAACCTTGTATCGCGGTGTCAGTCAGATGGGTGTTAGTTTTTTTTTTTAGACTATATCCTGCCTAACGTTTACAATATTACTGTTCTTGTGACAACAGTGTTGTAACGTTTAGCAGAAACGCGCAATCGGTTCAGATACGTTACCGAATACACAGCTGGTATACAAACACGTTTTGAAACTAGTCTTTCCAATCTTATCGTCACGCTGATGCAGTAAAGTCGCTCGCACGTGAAGCAACTGCAATACGTTAACTTGCCTGCACCGTGTATTGCTGGCATGCTATCTGTTTCACACACACAAATCAGCCAAACCTCTCCAAACGCGTACAACATCAACACTGTCACTTGCAATCCAACTTACATTAATCTCCGGATATCCATTTAAAAAATACCAAAGTTTAACACCACAAAAGCAACCCTTCTTTCCTTTTATGAACCTGTTCTCTTGTAGGCTTTATAAAATCACGAATAGTCACCGTAAAAATAAAATAACTCTCTATTGGAGCCTACTGTACTGACTGTACGGGAGTATATTACAATAAATGGACGTTGCTACGCCTAGCAATAAGGAACATCTACGCATATAAAAGCCAAAGACTCGCATTATTGCTCTGATTCTGTCTCCATACAGCAACTCATTCTAGTAGTTACAGGTATAACAGGTGACAGTGACACCCCAAAACAATCTGTCATTATAAAGCTTCGGACGGTAATGCACCCTCGACGTTTGTTGACTGCAAATTACCTCTAGACAGCAGCACTATTTATTATATCAACCTGTCTTTTAAGTAGTTTTTAAGTCCATGGCGTGCATACTCAGTGAAACTGTAAAAGTAATTTCATGCTATCCCCGTCAAGAGCTATAACCTCTAACTTTTTAAAGCCTAGCGGTAACTTTACGTACCACCAGGTTTAACATTAAAAAATTCTACGTGGTGCCCACATTGCGTTTATGTGTTCTGTACGGATCTCAGAACAAACAGCAACTTTTGCCTTATAAAACATTAAGAGACTGGTTTTTATAACCGAAGTGGAGAGTGTTTACAGCGCGGTACGCACTGAGTCCTTATATAAAACAGATACGCTTCGTCTTTAAAGGGTTAAAAGGCAGAAGTTGCTGTTTGTTCTGAGATCCGTACAAAACACAGAAACGCAATGTGGGCACAACGTAGAATTTTTTTAATGTTAAACCTGGCGGTACGTAAAGTTACCGCTAGCCTTTAAAAGGTTAATTAAAAGAGGAAATTACAGTTCATCATTTCATTCGCAACCTCCTGAAGAGACAGCCGTGCCAGCGATGACGTCACTAAGCTACGTTCCTAACATTCTCTCAACAGAGGAAAACGAGATGCATTTACATTTAATAAATAACAGTCGGTTGTTAACAGTTTCATTGGTTTCTAAGGTCAAATGTGAAGTTTCAGCTTGCGACAGAAATCCATGTCTCAGCAAAACTGAACAACACCCGCTTTAAATTGTCATCCTGAATTCTAGAGTAATGTTTCTCCGCCGGTGAGTCGCAAATCGAGTTGAGGTGGGCGATAAAAAGCGGTAAAGGTCGGCGAAATTAATCAGTGGTACATCAGGCGGTCAGACACAACAAGCAGTACACACATGCGACTCTATGAATCTCGAACAATAAATACGGGAAGGTATCTAAACTACCACACTAAAAGAAATCAACCTACGCCATACAAACAAGCATAACATTACTACAATACGGCCTTCCTACATGATTTTTAGATCTACTGCAAGCAATACACACCAGAACCTCCCTGCATTTTACCTCCGTCAAGTTTGGAATTACCAACTCTCTGTCTTCTGTTTGTATGACAACTGCGTAATAATTTTAACACATTTTAACCCCCACGGCTCACACTAATATCAGAACACAAGTCAAAAGCCATCATATTTGATTCATGTTTCCCTAAAACTTACAATATTTATAAATTACGCATATAATGCTTGTGACAAAACTGAGATTATGATTTTTAATATTACATACATAGCTTAACACTCCCTTCTCGTACAGTCTTGTACAACCTGACGATGGCTTAACACGAGCCGAAACATGTAGCTGCAATTAGGTTTTTAATGAGTAAGTGTTGTGCTTGACGGATATGTATTGGCGTCTTTGTATATACAATGCAACGGGTTGAGTCACATCAAATTAAGAGGAACTACGGTTTACACACAAATTATATATTTTTTTTATCTCGGAATCGTAAAATTACTGTACGTTTCAGTAGGTTAACATTTGTTACTGACGCGTAAAGCAGACAAAATAATTACGCATACATTGCGTTGTGTACCACTGAAAAGACAACAGATGATCTGCTAGTTGGTGTGAAATATAAGGGTTAGAGTAACGACACGAGTTACTCCACAATAAAATAAAACATTCAAAACAATTAGGAAGCAACTCTGCGATAAAAAAATGCCGATTTTACTCGATATAACAGAAGTAATACACCATTATAATATATCGCAACCGAATTCAGAGTGTAATAAAATTTTGCTAAAGAATGTACCGCAATGAAAGTTGCGCACTTTCCGAAGACATGCAGCTACACAAAGGTTCAAGATGCTACACTGAGGGTGCTAATGCCGCTCCCACATGATATATTCGGGCAGCCAGCATGATGATAATGGTGTCACGGTGTGAAAACGCATTAAGCTGGCGTGTCAGCCACTCTCATGCTATTCATACGGCGGTTCAAGCAAATCGAGCAAGTACTGCCTGCCGTACGGGTGTCCTAAAACCGAACCCAATATGCGGACATCACAACCACAGCTACAAATAGGAAACTCCACCTTTGGGAAGCCTAAAATGAGAAATGTACACGTCCCATTGATCACACGGCTCGCAGTTCAACACAATATTGATAGCATGGCGAAATCAAGCCTGCAGGCGCAAGCACATGGGGAGTACATATCTGAATGCGACCTTTCCTAACCCTTTAAAGACGAAGCGTATCTGTTTTATATAAGGACTCAGTGCGTACCGCGCTGTAAACACTCTCCACTTCGGTTATAAAAACCAGTCTCTTAATGTTTTATAAGGCAAAAGTTGCTGTTTGTTCTGAGATCCACACAGAACATTAACCCTTTAAAGACGAAGCGTATCTGTTTTATATAAGCACTCAGTGCGTACCGCGCTGTAAACACTCTCCACTTCGGTTATAAAAACCA
>BLKM01009304.1:0-18605 GCA_013340265.1 Coptotermes formosanus | reverse complement strand
GCGTACCGCGCTGTAAACACTCTCCACTTCGGTTATAAAAACCAGTCTCTTAATGTTTTATAAGGCAAAAGTTGCTGTTTGTTCTGAGATCCACACAGAACATTAACCCTTTAAAGACGAAGCGTATCTGTTTTATATAAGGACTCAGTGCGTACCGCGCTGTAAACACTCTCCACTTCGGTTATAAAAACCAATCTCTTGACGTTTTATCAGGCAAAAGTTGCTGTTTGTTCTGAGATCCGTACAAAACACATAAACGCAATGTGGGCACCACGTAGAATTTTTTAATGTTAAACCTGATCGTACGTAAAGTTACCGCTAGGCTTTAAAAGGTTAGCTGTTCCAGGAAAGAAGTTATAATTTGAAATGGGGTCAGACAACCGAGGACAGCCAACAAATCCACTTCCATCACGTGACGGTGCGGAGAAACAGATTATACCATCAAAGTTGCCAAGTGGAGTAGTTAAAAGATCTACAGTGGTAGGACGAATTACGACACATAAATTGTAACTAACCGGACGGGGAAACTGAATGCAACACTGACTGACAGCACAGGGAAAAATGCTAAATTTGAGTGAGAGCCTAGGGAAACCGAATGCAACACTCACTGATGATATAGGGAAACTGAATGCAACAGTGACGCACAGCAGAGGGAAAATGGCTGCACCACTGGCTGATAGCATAGGGCAACTGAATGCGACACACTGACTGACAGCACAGGGCAACCGAATGCGACTCACTGACTGACAGCATAGCGCAACTGAATGCAACACTGACTGATAGCAGGGGAAATTGTTACAGAATTTTGCGCAGATCGGAAGGTTTCTTTTACATTTTCTCAGGTGTTCATGGATGATTCGAGCTTAGGAGCTCCTAAAGTTTGATGCTGTCATTGTGTAAAAGTACTAAAATTCGTGAAAAGCGGGTTCCTTACCAAGATTCTATATCATCACGATCGTCATACCTGAGCGCGATGTTCACTACAGGACACAGAAAAGAGTGTACACATTTGTGAACATACATAAAGCATAGCCTACCTAACATTTATTAGGTCACCAGTCTTTATACCTTTCACCCTACAGGCTGGTAAAAATTAACACATTTATCTGTGAGATCTACAGTTATTTTACCCTTATGTTCCGTACAAACCAACAAAACGGCCGATTTCTCAACATGAGCCACAGGATGCCAAAAATACGTTCACAAAAATCTCCTCATAAAATGTACAGCAAAAAAACAATGAAATTATTTAATTAACCCTTTAAAGACGAAGCATGTCTGTTTCATATAAGGACTCAGTGCTTACCGCGCTGTAAACACTCTCCACTTCGGTTATAAAAACCAGTCTCTTAATGTTTTATAAGGCAAAAGTTGCTGTTTGTTCTGAGATCCGTACAAAACACATAAACGCAATGTGGGCACCACGTAGAATTTTTTAATGTTAAACCTGGTGGTATGTAAAGTTACCGCTAGGTTTCAAAAGGTTAATGTCACTCGTACGTATAGTTGGCTTTCAACCGATACTTCCACGGGCCATTTTGCTCGAAGGTATTACACTGAACTTGATTTAAAAGTCGCGATGTTTATATGTCTTCAAAATACACTCTCCCTAATAGTCCTCATGAGAAAAGTTCTGTTCGTAGTGCCAGTTGAGGCGAACATGCCCGCCTACGTCACTGGCATCCAGGAAACACATTCCTAATGGTGCATTACGTTTCGTCTAAAGAAGCTGTGTGGGTAGGATGACAGAAATTGCAGACAGACACAGACGACAGACAAGTCAACACACGGCACTCTTTGCATAATCCCACGTACCGCCGTTTCAGACCTCTGGAGACAGAACGCAATGACAATCGTTTTGTGGCGAACGGCAGCTGCGTATCGATAAGGTTTACAAAGCAAAACATATTCTAAAACTATCACAGCTCTTGACCGTTCTACACAACTGTCCACTTAGCACTTTATCCCACCCGAACCTTGGAACCAACAAAGCACCAATATCCACCATGATCACATACAACACGGCAGGAATATGAAACTATGGTAACTGTCAAACCAAACTATAAAACACGTACTTCCAAAACGTGATTTCATTATTACACAGCTAACCTCATTTTAGTCTGTTCTTTAACCCTTTAAAGACGAAGCGTATCTGTTTTATATAAGGATTCAGTGCGCACCGAGCTGTAAACACTCTCCACTTCGGTTATAAAAACCAATCTCTTAATGTTTTATAAGGCAAAAGTTGCTGTTTGTTCTGAGATCCGTACAAAACACATAAACGCAATGTGGGCACCACGTAGAATTTTTTAATGTTAAACCTGGTCGTATGTAAAGTTACCGCTAGGCTTTAAAAGGTTAAACTGCTGCTTATTTACAAACGTTGTGTTCGTTACCCATATCAGAAACACTGCATATACTTCTAAGAAACGTTCAAAGAAGAACTGCCGTTACACATCAAGGCTGTTCATTCCGTGCATTGTTATGAAGAACTGCAGTCGATGTATTAGACCAACAAAATGCACAGTTGTTCACGTACGTTAGATATATCGCTCCGACATGTTTCGGCTTTCAAAACACCATCTTCAGGAAGCACGTAATGCCAAGTTTAAAACCAGCTGTCAGTAAAACAGCCACTTTTTTATGGTATCCCATTCAGTATGCAGCGTTGGTAACACCATCATATAAAACTTATATTTAGTTCCTATAGATAAAACACTAAAACATGTTTTAGTGTTTTATCTACGGGAAATAAATTAATATAAGTTTTATATGATGACATCACCAACGCTGAACACTGAATGTGGAACCACAAATAAGTGGCGTGTCTACTGGCAACTGGTTTTAAACTTGGCATTACGTGGTCCTTTAATATGGTGTTCTGAACGCCGAAACATGTCGAAGCGATATACGTAACATACGTGAACAACTGTGCATTTAGTTGGTCTAAGAAATCGACTACAATTCTGTCGTTATAAAGACAGTAAATATGGACCCCTAGTCGAATTAATATCTAAACCTCTAATTACCAGATTCTCATCCATTTTGCTTTTGTCTCTTGCCACTGTTAAATTCATTCTTACTTGAATTGACAACTGTACAGGTGGAGTAAAAGATAAAGAGAAGAAAATCATACCTGAATTGTAAACTAATACCCACTGCCCTACGCCACTGCGACAGCTAAAATCTATCCAATGCCCTGCAGCAAATATGACAACTATTTTAAAAAATTAGTATCATTTCTCGACTCTTTTAACGTTCGATTCAGCCGGAAAACCGAGCATCTTACTGCAGCATTTGTCACTAGCTGGGACACGCAATAATTTGCAACGGAAAAACAGAAAGTTTGAGTTCGCGTTCTGTCATGCTGCAAGCCAGCCCCTGCAACACGCAACCGGTATTACAACTACCGTATCACGAACAGCGGTTCACCGAACATTGTACTGTATCGATTATCATTTCTGCTTAGCGTTCGGGAAGGTACCGGCTTTAGGATCTCAGCCTGGAAACTAAGAGTTTCGTGGTATCACACAATATCCTAGGAAGACACTTAAATCTTACAGCAGGCGAAGGCCTTCTTGTGTCATCATTCCTACATTATCAACCTGCTATTCGACTTTACAGCCGGTCTTGTCTGGTCTGATTTGGTAGTTAATAAAACGTCGTTACCGACCGAACTTCAAGAACACTTGCATTTGGAAGGTTCTGCGTGCTAATCTCCGTCCTTCGGCCCCCAGGCCCGGACTCATGTGGGGAAGCGAGGGGGACAAGGAAGCAATGGCTTCAGGCCTCCGAGGTCCAGTGGATCCGGGCCCCCTTCGACCAGAAATTGAGAACCCCTCAACTGACTTCTCCAGAATGGCAACATAAGAAAGAAATATACTTCATAGTTTAAATATCAAAGTTCCGTCTGGCAATCTACGTACAACATTGACTGCCACCTACCAGCAAAATGGACATGTTATTGCAAAACACTGCGAATTTGCTGCCGTCGGTCTTGCAGTTTGTGTCTACACAGACTTCCGAGCGGCCTCATAACACATGCGGTTCTGCTGTCGACATATACTGCAATACACCTATTAACTGAAATATATCGTTCACTGCCAATCGTTGTTGACATCTTCCAGATACATTATTTACTATTACAAACTCTGCAACGTAACGAGAAACATACACCGATAAACCTACAAACACTACCCTGCTGAAACTAACCTTTTAAAGCCTAGCGGTAACTTTACGTACCATAAGGTTTAACATTAAAAAATTCTACGTGGTGCCCACATTGCGTTTATGTGTTTTGTACGGATCTCAGAACAAACAGCAACTTTTGCCTTATAAAACATTAAGAGATTGGTTTTTATAACCGAAGTGGAGAGTGTTTACAGCGCGGTACGCACTGAGTCCTTATATAAAACAGATACGCTTCGTCTTTAAAGGGTTAAACGTTACAGACTAAAACAGCATAAATTGCTCGTCGACTGCCAATAATATAATTACAATGTATCTTCTGTCTTTATGCGTTCTTGTGCTTTACAAATAAAGTTTTTTCGTGTCCGCACTTTTAAATTCCATCCATCTCTTCATAAATTTCATTCTAAGTACCGCGTTTCGGTTCCACATACAAGTTTCATTGCCAGCCACTGCACACAATTTTTTTACTCCAACATGTTTCGGCTACGTGTTGTAGCCATCCTCAGGGAGTCAAATTACACAGACATGCGCAGCGCATAGTATGTCGATGGCTGGCAATACACACATTAACTTTGTACACAGAAGTTAGTCGCTATAAAGTACCAATAAAATTATTCAAATTAAATTACATGCATGGCATTAAAACACAGAATGTGAATATATAAAATATAAGACATAAATGGCTGTCTCCAAACATCCTGCATTCTACTATAACTTTACTTTTTGTGGGATGAAGATCCCAGGTTTTGATACCCGGTACTTTTTTTTTAGTGGTAAAGGGCCCCGCAGCAGACGCTACGGACGCATCGCAGCCATGAGGCTTATTGTGCAACCCTGTGATGAAGATGAAGATGAAGATGATGATGATTATTTTTTGTCCTTTTCCTAATAATGGAGCACCAGTGGAATGAAATTGACAGGGGAAAACCGAAGAACTCGGGGGAAAAACCTGTTCCAGTGCCACTTTGTCCACCACAAATCCCACATGGACTGACCCGGGATCGAACCCGGGCCTCCCGCGGTGGGAGGGAGGGCGGCGGCTAACCGCCTGAGCCATGGCACGTCCTTACCCAGTGCTTACTCCACGAGTAATCTCCATGCTCATGTCTGCATAATATGGCTTCCTCATGATGGCTACAACACGTAGCCAAAACATGTAGGAGTTAAAAATATTGTGTGCAGCAGTTTATAATAAAACTTCTACGTGTAAGGAAACTGCACGGAATATGTACAATATTAAGTATACCGTGTTTCAGTCTTTGTGTATTAGCGTGTCCTTCACCGCCTTTCACATGCAGTCTACTAAACGAGTTATCCAGGCAGTCTATACTCTCGAAGTCCTTTCAGATGTCCACACAAGAGTAACCTTTTATATTACATCTCCCGCACAATCCGATAAGAACGCACAATGTAACGCAAAGCGCCACGGAGACACGGGCGTAAATGTGAACAGGCTGGTTCTGCTTACATCGTCTTCACCTTCCACAACAATCACCAGAGCAAATTCCGATAACACGACACAGCAAAGAGCTGTGTCCGTGCGTCTTGTCAGTCGGTGAGGACAGGACTTTCTATCCACTTGCACAATCAACAGCATTACGCGAGTAAACAAAATCACACCCAAAACAAACAAACTAAATAACGGGATGGGCACCAGTGTCTGCCGATCGTCAAGCTGCGAGTCCACGCTATACCACAGCACACAAAAACCAGCGGCAAAGAACAGCAAGCATGCGTCTTTGATTATGCGTCTTATTTGTGGCCACAAACCCCACTACTGTCATTCTGGTTACTATAACTACCAACAATATCACTATAATCATCATCTTCGTCAAGTTAACCTTTTAAAGCCTAGCGGTAACTTTACATACCATCAGGTTTAACATTAAAAAATTCTACGTGGTGCCCACATTGCGTTTATGTGTTTTGTACGGATCTCAGAACAAACAGCAACTTCTGCCTTATAAAACATTAAGAGACTGGTTTTTATAACCGAAGTGGAGAGTGTTTACAGCGCGGTACGCACCGAGTCCTTATATAAAACAGATACGCTTCGTCTTTAAAGGGTTATAATAGTAAAAACGTTGCTGATCATTAAGAATCGCACTTTGTACAAGTAATGGGAAATGACAGTACCTAGTACATCTCGACTCATTCCACGTCTCCCCACCCTATCCACATGTCCAGCCAATCGTAACCCCTCCCCCCCATATTTCATTAACGTAGCAACAGTAGGTGACACAGGTAAATCATGAACTCCACATTGTGCAGTATGCTAGACTTTCTTGGAATCGGAACATTATTATTGTTATTATTATTTTATTAACATTATTAATTCGTATTAGCACTGTTTATATTATTATAATGTAACGTGTGGACACGGAAAGAAGCACAAAGACTGCACAAACATTATTATATCCAATATTAAGTATAGCCCAAAAGCAGACCGGCCCCGCAGTCCACCTCCTACACAATGGGCACGGCGTCATTCCTGGGGGTAAAGCCGCCGGGGGGTGGCGTTAACCACCCACCCCGCCAACTAGCGCAGAGTTTAAAAAAACAGTATGGCTCCACTCCCCCTTTGTGCCTTCATGGCAGGTTACACGGCGAACTTCGAAGCGCAAAAGCATGTAGTAACAAACAGGTAATGTATATTAAATAACCTTTGAATATGCTTCCTACAGCAAGATCACCTCTGACATTTTGACACGCTTTCTTCTTGGAACTACATTGTTCTGTATTTTAAAGTGAGTTTGGGCATCAAGGTAACTATCACTACCAAACGAGCCTAAAATTGGAAATATTTCTCAACGATAGGTCAGCAGCTACTGAATTTAATTACAGTAGAACCCGGTTATAACGACATCGGTTAATGCGACACCTCGTCTATAGCGTCAGGTTTTCTTTGGTACCAATTAATTCCTCACTGTTAACCATAACATTATACTCCTCGGTTACAAAAACGATCGCTTATAACGACACGACACAAAATATTCAGTTCCTTTCATGACGTCTTAACCGAGTTCGACTTATTTTGTTCTGAATTCGAATCTACAAGTATGCCTGTTTGTTTTACGTTACGCAAGGCGAAGTTTCTTTTCTGGGCACGCAGTGAAGGCATGCAGGAGGGGGACAGGTAGGGCTCCACACATTATTAACCACGGCATTTCATGGACGTGAGTGGCTAACGTTACGCTTCAGTTGCTATACTCATGGGGAAAGAACCCCCGTACACATTCAATAGGTGGCTGGGTGGGCCCCACAGCTGATCTGGCCGTTTTTGAAAAGAGAAAAACTCCTGCCAGTGGGGGGGGGGAGGGGGGAGTCCGAAGGTGGATTCATGTATGTTGTTCTTCATGCCAATGAATTTTCGTGTTTCACCCTTTTTGCATCTGTGTCTCACTCTGCAATACGAGTATGTGCTACTACAACAGTAACAGCCAATACACAGTTTGAGTTTAGTTTTAGTGTTTCACAACGTAGGAGACATTAAACTCCTATCTTTTAACCAGCTCTAAGAAAATAAAAATTTTTAACTAGAATCCTCATCAACAGCACTGTGAGAACGACAAAACAAATTAAACCTAAATATGTTACATGGTCCTATTCGTTTACGATCCATTTTAACATTATCCTCACATCTACGTCTAGGACTTCCAAGTAGTCTCTTTCGTTCAGGTTTTCTCACCAAAACTCTATTTGCATTTTTCTTCTGCTCCCTTCTAGCCACACGCCCCGGCCCTCTCGCTGTTTTTGATATGGTCACCCAAATAACATTTGGAGATCCATATTATGGAAACACCTCTGTTCCCATTCACGTCCTCCCTCTTTAGACCATAAACCTTCCTCAGCACCCTACTTTCCAACATCATCAGCATATGTTCTGCCCTTAACCCTACATAAACAGACAATTCCAAAATCTCACGAACCATCATATTCAGAAACCAAAATTTTTGTTCTCTCAATACATTCCTGCTAAAAATTTCAAATCTTCGATCTACAGGGACTACATAATGAAACTGTTTATTTAACAGCGCTGTATCAACACCACAGGATTATAAACTGTGAGTTTGGAAGAACCGGAAAAGAAATAGCAATTGCCTCTTTTAAGGTTCCACCACGGTATATGTAGTAAGCAAATCAAATGCTACGACCGGGATTCGATCGAGTCATCTCCCGACTACGAAGCTGTTCCAACCCTGCGTCAAGAAGTTTCGTAGCTCAGTTCCAAAAACTGAAACGGATGGAAGGACGTGCCATCGTCATCGAGCCTGTAACTGCACTTGTGATGAGCGAGTTGAAGTGACTTGTGAGGAGTGACGTGAAGTGGGAAACAGAGAAATGGGAACTGATTTCTTGACGACATGCTGTGTGCCGCGACGCCCCACTGGCAAGCAATTCCCGAAATAAAATATTGCCAATTGGGTAGGGGACAGAAACCTGGCGCCATTTTGGACCAAAACTACGTCCATTTCTCACATCTATGGAACAAAAACCCCTGAAAGACACAAACAGAATTCTAAGGAGATAATGCCTAAAACAAGACTTACCATCTGGTGTAACCAGATAATATGGATGTAACCAACATCACGGTAAAATACCAAACGCATCAGTTTATAATGGGCTAATATTTTTTAAAAAAATATGAATATCCTGTGGCTGGGGAACATCCAATAATGTAATAATAATGACAACAGCAGCAGTAAGGACGATGACACTCAACATTAAATTAACAGCATATTCCGAAAACAAAAGAATTAGGCAACCAGTAATGCGATCCTCTGCCTGTAATGAAAACAGCCGTGATGTACTGCGATCAGAAAGGCCTGAGCAGACGTGTAATTCGTCTGAGCAGCAAACTGAAACAACAGAACGTCACGCACTGCGTCAGTCTGGGAGCATTTCCCAAGAGGGTGAAAGCAATGGTATGGCGCTGATACTGTTTTTAGGCGCGTTCGCAAAATTGCGAAAGGTGACTATGAGCTTCGCGACGTCTGCCAGCCCGCATGGAACAACTGGGCTGCCACTGGACGGATTTTCATGAAATTTTATATTCGAGGACTTCGAAAATCTGTCCAGAAAATTACACTTTTATTAAAATGTGACAATATTACGGGTACTTTACATGAGGACCTATACACATTTATGATAACATCTCGCTGAATTATTTTTACAATGAGAAATTTTTCAGACAAAAGGTGTACAGAACATCAAAACACACATTTTATGTTCCGTAACTTTTTCCCGAAAATCGTACCGTTTATGAGACAATGTGGAAAAATATGGTAGAGCCAGACAGGCCACAGATGGCAATATAATACGGCGCATGCGCTTTACATGCTGGATAACTAAGGTCACAGACACGTTCAGAATAAGTAATACTCATGGCCTGTACACGGCGGCAAACGTTACGCGAACGCCCCTCAATGTTACCTTATAAGTACAGTGCCTGTATTCTTCTAGTTTAACCAGTATATGATTCACTGTAAGTGCCAGAATTTTGCAAGAATGTTTATTGAAAAGATCCACACCCATGGAAGGACAGGCTTAAAGAATCTCACTACAAGTGATTTGTGTTACTCTTAGCGTACATAATATTAACCTTTTAAAGCCTAGCGGTAACTTTACATACCATCAGGTTTAACATTAAAAAATTCTACGTGGTGCCCACATTGCGTTTATGTGTTTTGTACGGATCTCAGAACAAACAGCAACTTTTGCCTTATAAAACATTAAGAGACTGGTTTTTATAACCGAAGTGGAGAGTGTTTACAGAGCGGTACGCACTGAGTCCTTATATAAAAGAGATACGCTTCGTCTTTAAAGGGTTAATGTCTTAGTGCAGACAAGAATGACATTGTGCATCTCTATCCCTGGACGGGCTTAGAGCAACAGACAGACAATTTTCACTGGAAGATGTCTTGCGGTTTTTTTTTAGCCAACTTAGTTAAAGCCGAACTGTTTCACGCCGACACACAGATCTTGATCTTTACGCAAAATCACAAAGACCCTGTCGCGGAGAAAGAACTCTCTGTAGAAAGAAGTTCTGCACCTGAGCTGAACCCGCCCAGAAACTGTAATGGGAAAGTCCGAGATGTATATCACCGTACGCCATTGTCTCAGAATCCAAGCAAATTATTCTCTGGAGAGTGAAAACACTCTACCGAATAAGACCAACTTTCAATTTCACATCTTTTGGCGATTCCAGGGCCGATAACTCGCCAACACACTGCAACAAAATTCCCTTTCATGAGCTAAATGTTGAGCTAATTTTCCTTTCACTTTTATGCTTCTGGAAGTTTGAAAATGGTGCGTGCTGCACTGGCCCGTGTTATCACTAAGCAAGTGCTCACACACTGTTGCACTTCCAAAGATACATAACGACCATCCCGGTTTCGGTGCTCCTAGAAACAGAACTCACTCCATGCAGCATGGCCCTTTTGACAAGCCAGCAGCTCCTCACCTAGTCATGGAATTACCCACATTTTACGGAAAGCGACGCCCCATTACCGTCTTCACAACAGCCCGCCAACTGCACGTATTCCCAGCCAGATGATTCCAATTCAAACCCTCCCAGCCCGTTTCTTTAAGATCTATTTTAATATTATCTTCCCGTCTATGCCTTGGTCTTTTCCCCATCAACACCCTGCATGTGCTAGCTACCCTATACAGAAAATCAACGAATTTCATGACAAAGAGTTATTAAAAACACATCAATTTGTACTCGTCTGTAAGAAGTTAGGTGCAATTTACGTTGGCACGTGGACGGCCCGGAAGGTTGGCCGCCACAAGACGATAATTAAGGAAGCGCAGGCGTGTAATTTACTTCATTATGAAGTATAGCCCGATGTACCTATGTACAAGGGTCAATCCTGAAATTCGTATGCTAAACCCAAGCACATTCATTCCTTAAATCTCAAGAACAAGAACAAGAACCCGCGGCTAGAATAACACGAAGTAGCCATACAGCAGGCCTGCTCAATCCGTAGATCGCAGGCAATATGCTGCCCGCGACACAGCGTTATGTTGCCCGCGGAAAAACTTACAATGAGGAAACGTCTTTAAAGTACTGCTGTGGCAAAGCCGAGATAGAACGCCGAGGCAATTTTGAAAACTTATGAGCCGTTTATTTATGCACACATACATTTCATTAATAACTTATTTTGCAAAAACGTGCTAAAACAAGGACACGTTAACCTACGTTGCAAATTACACATTTCACACATTAGTCTTCTCATTATCAGTGTATTTTTACTGCACATGATGTACAGACAAATGCAACGCAAATGTATGCATATCATTATCGTACAGCCTATTTATTCGTTCTTCAGTCTGCGTATTGAATTTCATGCTGCCTGCATGCAGACCAACTTTCGCCGAAGTTGCCCGCACCACATAAATGGGTACGCAGACCTGGCCTACAGGATCCATTGGCGAACAACATTTGAATATATACATATATATATATATATATAAACTTGTGGGTTCTACAAAGTTGTTAAAGGTTTAGTGTTTTTAGACTTTTAAAGCCTAGCGGTAACTTTACATACCACCAGGTTTAACAATAAATAATTCTACGTGGTGCCCACATTGCGTTTATGTGTTTTGTATGGATCTCAGAACAAACAGCAACTTTTGCCTTATAAAACATTAAGAGATTGGTTTTTATAACCGAAGTGGAGAGTGTTTACAGCGCGGTACGCACTGAGTCCTTATATAAAACAGATACGCTTCGTCTTTAAAGGGTTAATGAATTTTAATCCACATAAGATTTTATGAGATACATACCTGTGCTGTGACATCACTATTGGACAGTGAACATATGTTTTACAATGAATCGTTCATGGTGCAAGGTTTGATCTTGCGAAAGCAATGGTAAAAATGTACCCTTGAAGATGATGGACTAACATCGAAACGTGTTGGGTGATATGATGTAATATGGTGTAAAAGTGTCTTTTCATGAATATAGTGCATTTGTTGGTATTTGTTTTTATATATATTAAAAAATGCACGGTGAAAGCAGTATAAAAACATTTGAATACTTTATGTGAAATACTTGCAGTGTTTCTGCACTGTATCAGATCTCTGTATTTTGTATAGTTATGGCTTATTCCTCATCCTGCTCTAACTTCAACTAAATCTGGATCCATCGAATGTAAAATACGTAAAATTTATATGAAAAAAGAGTCTGTATCTGATACAGTAACAGTTTTACTTGTAGATTAAAATATTTCCTTGGAAAATATTTTATGGTGAAATAGATTACCTTTAAGTGGCTCAAATTTGGATCCACAGGAGAACAGTCTTTACTGTAAGGTCAGCTGTAATGAATTTAATGGCAGGTGGCCAGACGGCTCAACAAATCACTCGCAGTTCTACGAGTTATTTGCACCTGTGCTTCAGCCGGGTCTCGAAGCTATGGCACGCGCGCCGAGGTAGGCGATGCATGACGGCCGATCGTTACGTGTAAGTAAGCACCGGAGACGACACCTGTCCTTAACAATGATTGCAATGACCATTCGACTGGATAAATACAGGAGAACCCACAAACTCGCCCCCCGTCATGTGCAGGCCTAGCAATTTCATGTCAAGACTCTTCCACAAATGAATTCCATGCAGTTACGGACACCAAAGGTTCATTATCGTCAACACAAACGTCCATTACTGGGTCCTATTTGAAACCATGTCACGTTACAATTACCTGCAGTAACACTACAAAATTCTACACTAGGCCCACAGCCCATATTTATGGGTTTTGTACGATTCTCAGAACGATGATAATGCTTCTACACAGCATTAGCCCGTTGGTTTTGTAAAGGCGATGTCAGATTACGAATTAAAACTTGAGATGAAAAATACGGGGTACAGAGGGTCAGCTGCATTCAATATGCATACTATATACTCCAGCTTTCCTCATAATAGCGAAAATTACTGTTCTGCACTCACAACATCAAAACAGACCATAAAGAACATGACGGGTGTGGAGTTGATCCATGCCTATCATGACAGTGACCAGTGGTGTGCTCTTGTGGACACGGTAATATACCTTCCGGTTTCATAAAATGCGGTGACTATATTCACTACCTGAGCAACTGTTAGCTTCTCAAGAAGAAATCTTCTTCACGGGTAAAGACAGCGTCATTTTTTTCAACGCGTCTTTTACGAGCACGTCTACCATCCGGAGTTCTTGTTATGCTTCTATGGCGTTTTGACCCGTTTTCGGGATGTGGCCTCCCCGCTGCCGGTGTTCGAGACACTCGAATTTTTACGAGGTGAGAATGTCAACCGTACGTTCAACCCCCAACCTGGAAGGCCAGGGTATATCTGTCCGGCACCTCGCCACCCCGCTCAAAACCTGTCCTGCACAAGGGCGGCACTACCAGCAGCTGGACTGTCGCCAACAGAGCTTTCCGAGTTCAGTGGTGCATGCAAGCTCCGTCACCAGGCTAAATATTCCTTCATCAGGGTGGAGATATTATCGAGAAAGCCAATGTTTGTACATGTGTGATAATTACTAATAAAATCTGTTGACCCTCGCTTAATATTAACACACATTAAGGACCTTTAAGAAGTATACACTAGTGTCTCATGCAAACGCTTTTGCAAATCCTTCACATAAATACGCACTATGGTCTTTCGTCCTTCGACACCAATATACAGACTTAGTACTGGTTAAATTGTAATGTCAGTTTTAATACTCTTTGTTGATAACCTCTTGAGCACGATTACTTATCACATGGATACGAAAAACAAAAGCCTTACAACCTCGTTCCAAGACTTCTCGTTGCAGCCTGCATCGCGCAGCACGTAGCCACCTTCCGTATCCTATCCTACAGTGAAAAGCCACTTATGCAAAATCATGGACTAAGAAACCGTACCAAATTAAAAAGGGAATACTTCAACGTTGATGGGCTGGCAACCAAAAATGTTACACCTGTGGTGAATTAAGAAACATTATACGTAATTATTTTTGCTGAAGTTTTGGTCTACGTCATCGCTCCGGTTTTTCCAAAAAAAAAAATTGAAAAACAGGTCAGGTTTCCTTCACCCGTAGTTTTAGACTAGTTCTATCAAGGAGACAAACAAATTGAGATTCCTTAGTTAATACCGTCACCTGATGGAGGTAACAGAAACAGTTTCCCAAGTGTTGTGGTTTGAAAAAATAAAAAGACGGACACCCAGACGGACAGACAGACGTATCAAAATATGGTTTCAAAAAAGGAATTTCATTATTTGGGTCCTGATTTACAGCCCACTCTATAGTCAAGGCATCGGCGCCACGCGCCACCAATGGACCAGAAAACTCCAACAACCGAGGATCATTACATTCAACCAATCAACGATCGAAACACAAGATACAAAAAAGTCTGTGTGCATGCATTACGTGTTGGACAGAACAAAAACTCACACCTCATCGCGAGTTAAATTTCTTTGTTTGAAATCAGTCAGCCAAGAGGGGCACGAGAATCTAGAAGATTTTGAGTTTATGTTAGTCATCTTCGCTCGTTGACAGGGCAAGAAAGCGTCAAGTACACTATCGTGGAACGAAAACAAATTCAAAAAGGAAACCCACGCTATGACTCCAGAGAACCTTCCCTCACTTTCTGACTTTGCCTGAGCTCAACGGATCAGAGCAGAGTGTGCAAAAGCTGACCACTCTCCCGAAAGAGTGGCCGGCGGTTAACCTTTTAAAGCCTAGCGGTAACTTTACATACCACCAGGTTTAACATAAAAAAATTCTACGTGGTGCCCACATTGCGTTTATGTGTTTTGTACGGATCTCAGAACAAACAGCAACTTTTGCCTTATAAAACATTAAGAGACTGGTTTTTATAACCGAAGTGGAGAGTGTTTACAGCGCGGTACGCACTGAGTCCTTATATAAAAGAGATACGCTTCGTCTTTAAAGGGTTAAACATTAGTTTAACACTGCTTGAGCCAGTAACCCCACAGTGGAGGTTATGAGTTTTTTACAACACTTTCTGAGTTCATCTCATGGACGGGTTGTGTTTTTTAACAACACCACAAGACTAAAACCGTGATGGCCATTGACGGCCACGCGGTGTATAAAACTACGATTTAATCCTGATTTCGTATGGCCTCTCCCTGTCTCTCTATCAGGCAGTAACAGAGACTGGACGTACGATAAAGCCTGCCTAAAACGGAACCGTAATTACGCGCAAACTTGTTTTAAGGCTGTAACTTGTCTGGTCCTGATGTAAATTATATATCGTGAGCAAAATCCAATGAAGAAACGAAAAGATAAAACCACTATTGACAGCAAATATTTTCTGATGTCCACAGTTCCTTGTTCGTATAATTTTGGTCTCTACTCTGAGTTTTGCAGTTTGTATGGAAAGGAACATTAAACGTCAGAAATCGAAAAAGCATTAGTAAACCTGACCGTCGAGCAAGTTACCTGCAGAAGATTACTAGCTACTGTGCGAGATTTTGAGCTACAATTGGAGTGTGCATAGGAGAAGGTTAAGAAGAAACACAGAAAACAAAGGCAAGAAAAAAGTGAAAGGGATCACTGCGGCGTAGGAAAGCAGCACCAGTGCACATGTGAAACGGTGATACAAGCCTGGATCATTAATGTATCAAACATGTCTAACGCACTAGGTGTTCATCCCACGTCCCTTCGTTCAGCAAAAATGGCTTGCGTCCCCATTTCAACTACTGACACATACGACTGGCTTTCCCGGAACTTTGTATGGTCGTTATGACACCGGAGGCCACTCCGTCATACTTGTTAGCCTCACACAATCACTAATAACAACGACGAACGAGCAACTTGTGTCCTGGGAGCGACATTGGCGCCACTTACGTCATGGTTCAGAAATGATGTGTGGTAACGGAGCTTGGAAAAATGTGAAATTATTGTGTGCAGAATGTAAAAGAACAACATGAAAAATCCTCTTTCGCTTTTCATTTGACGGTGACAATTAACCCTTTAAAGACGAAACGTGTCTGTTTTATATAAGGACTCAGTGCGTACCACGCTGTAAACACTCTACACCTCGGTTATACAAAATTAATCTGTTAGTATTATATAAGGCAGAAGTCCCTGTTTGTTCTCAGATCCACACAAAACACATAAACGCAATGTGGGCACCACGTAGAATTGCTGAATGTTAAACCTCGTAGTATGTAAAGTTACCGCTAGGCTTTAAAAGGTTAATGAGCTACCGCAGCCAGTCGTGTAAAATATGGTACAAAGATAAATCATACGCAAACACATCATGGAAAAAAAAAGGCACAGTCCTCCCTGTTCATTTCATAAAGGCATACAGGCGGAGTAGAGGTACAGCTCCACGCATTTTTAACAGCGACACTATCTGCAGGTAAGTGGCTAACTTCAAGTCCTGGCCGCTTTACCTTCGGGAAGTAAACCCGGTACCCGTTTAATAGGAGGCTGGGTGGGCCACCGAACTGGTCTGGACGTTTCCGGAGAAGACAAAAATCTCTTCTCCCTAACGGAAGTCGAACCCCGGACCATCCAGCCCGCAGCCTAGTCGCTATACCAATTACAGTATCCCGGCTTCTCATCACGTACGAAATACTTTGTCGTGGCTACACAATTACAAACATGGCGACAGTGCGAAATTGTCAGGGCTTATCCCACAAACTTAACATACGTGAGGCGTAATTACGTCAGAGGTGCGCAATTTCCGAGCGCCAGGTCGCCCGGGCGACTACATTTTGTATGGCCGCGCTTAATATTTGTGGGATCTCAGTATGGAACCTGCTTCCTGTCACCCTTGTGGCGCCTGTAATTTCCAGATGGCGGCTAGAGTTGTGGAAAATTTGTACTCCTCTGAATGAAGTCATAAATTCCTCACGAAAATAAAATACAATAACCATAATAATAAAAAAAGGTAAAGCAGTCCCATTACAGGCCTGGACAGGCCCACAGGGTTCCAGGAGGTCGAGGCTCCCAGATTTCTAGACAATCGGCACATGAAGGTGGTAGGCTGTCAGCCATACACACCGGCCGCGTTTACCCCCCAGGAAATGTTCCTGGTACTCATTTCTGTTAGAGGCTGAGTCGACCCCAGGGCCATTGTGCGACCGACAGGATTATGCCAATGAAAAAATCCACTGACACCATCGGGAATCGAGCCCGCGACCTGCCGGTTTGTAGCACAACAACAACAAAAACAACAATAATAATAATAACACACGTTCGTATCAGACCTGCAAGACTAGAAATCTATGTACTAACAAAGTACACGTAATGGGTTCTGCTTGGAACTCACGGCTTTTATATAGAAATAACGCATCGTATTTAAACCATTCTGTACAGAAAATACGGTCATATACTTCTGGATCCCGTTTTTCACTGTTTAACGACAATGGGTACTGGGTCATTCCTGGGGGTAAAGCGGCCGAGGCGTGCCGTTAACCATCCACACCAATCTAGGGCCGAGGTTAAACAAAGAGTAGAGCTATATCTCTGCTCCTCCCTCTATGGCTTCAAGGCTGGTTATAGGGTGAACATTTTTGACATTACTTTTTACTGTTTAACGCGCAGTGGTTGCAATACGTACCAGCTGCCGCAACATTTGAAACCCCTGCATGCTACAAGGTAGTGCATTTATGCGAATGTACGCCGCACGGTGCTCATAACAATTACAGATTACTTCCCTAAACGACACTAACCAGTCAGTGTCCATAATGGATACGGCCTGTGTTCAATCTGAAGCAGGACCTGAATTCTGATCTACAATTCTGACAAATCTCTCAAAACGTACACACTTGGATACGTATACTTGACAAAGCCTAAAACACTGGAGACAGAGAGACAGCGGACGCCTTCAGGCGACTGTGCCTACAATGTTCAAACACACTACTTCATAAGAACTGGTCATAAGTCCCCGGTGGTGGGGGAGGGGTTCGACGCCAAGACATACAGATTGATCCACCGTCAACTGCAGAGTGATATGGATTCAGTCTTCAAAGCGATATAAACAGATTTTACTGCAGCTGAATATCAGATAGCAAGATAATGCGTGCACTTAACAGGCGAGGTCTACCCGTGGATGAGAAGAAGCTTGTTCATTCTTTACGCTGTACTAACAAAATGAATACATGAAGACAGCTGGAAACGGCAAGAGTGTGTGGTTTTAGTTTGCTTAAAGGCTCTCAGAGTTTTAACTAACCCGTGACACCAGCAAAGCTTTCCTGACGTATCTGAAGACAACAATATGGTACAAAGACACTCTCCGATGTACGCACCACTTACCTTCAGTGGTCGCAAGACGGAATTGAGTATACATTGCTCAACTGTATATGCATATGCAAGAGAGTCCAGTTCAGTATACATTGCTCAACTGTACATGCATATGCAAGGGAGTCCAGTTCAGTATACATTGCTCAACTGTATATGCATATGCAAGGGAGTCCAGTTCAGC
>BLKM01009275.1:0-22684 GCA_013340265.1 Coptotermes formosanus | reverse complement strand
CTCAGCCAACAGAACCCAGTCCACCTCTCTCTCCTCAGCCAACAGAAACCAGTCCACCTCTCTCTCCTCAGCCAACAGAACCCAGTCCACGTCCTCTCATCCTCCCTGTTTAAGACCACTCACCATTATCCTTCTACCTACGCCTAGGTCTTCAACCACCGCGTCTATACAGTTTCGTTTCGTAGTGCTTCCCTCTGCTACCTAGTTGTTCACATTAGGTGTGGAGGGTTTTTATTTTCACTTGATCACACTCAGACACACACCATATTCAGCAGGACTATTCTGGACGAGGGATCGGCCCGTCGCAGAGCCCTCTACCTGACAACACAAACACTGTACAAGAGACAAACATCCATGCGCCCGGTGGGATTCGAACCCACGATCCCAGCAAGCGCTTGGCCGCAGACCCACGCCTTAGACCGCGCGGTCACTGGGATCGGCCGTCTATTAAGAGTAACGTATCTAAAATAATGTTTATTAGAACTTCACTGTGTTCTTTTTATTAACCCGTACTTCCAACGCCCTTTTGTTTGCTGAAAATCGAAGCCCTCACAGCCACTCTCTACAAATTTAATTTAGCCTTTACGTGTAGATAATACAAAGACCCACTTCAAACTTTAAATTATGAAACTTTATTTTCGACAGTAGTTCGTTGTTAGCTGAAACCTGGATTATGCTTCGAGGGTTAGAAATATATTCAACAGCGTACAACAAATAACCAGTCTTCTCTTCAAGTTTCCAAGATCGGCATATTCTCTCTTATATTGACGTAACTTCTTTCGCCTCTTTTTGAGTCTATTTCTTTATCGTATTACTTCACACACTTACGGAGACAGTGCGTGAATTATTAACGATTCTATCATCCTATACTGGTTGCTGAGTGAATAGGTAATTGTCAAGTTTTTTTTGTTAAAGTGGTGGATCTGTAGTCAAGCAACGCAAGGTGTGCTGTTTATAAAATTGAGACAATAATAACAAGAGCTTTCCCATCGATGATGAGGTACGGTAGCTGTAATTAACTGAGTAGTATGCATTATTAAAGTGAATAATACAAGGATACAAGATTTCTTCATAAGAGCTTACTACTACTGATTTTTTTTCAAATGAAAGCATATGTATAATGAATGGACTCATTTACTTCTTATACAAACTCCAGAGTAATATTCACCAATACAATCTGGCTTGTAATAAATTATAACCCAAGATCTCAAATTTCCCAACTATACAGCGCTTTTGTCGATAATGACGCCCTTCAGGATGCTTACAAAGGCGCCCAGTTATTCCCTTCAAAGGAATTTATTTTCTCGTGGTTCTTTAATGACACGCAATTGAGAATATTGCATAACCTCTAGTGAGATGGTAAGGAATGATGGTAAAGTCAAAATGTATATCGTAAATGTGACCAAAGTACAGAACATGACAAAACACAGCCACCCGGAGAAGGCATACAGCAACAGCTGGAATATAATTTGATGAATTAATACCGAAATAGGAAACCAGGATAAAATGATCAGATTTTCATAATTTGTTTTGCTGTTCTTTCACATCACATTCCGTAGATACAACGGTAAAAGTAACGGTCATTTTGTGTATGTACGTGTGGGGGAGTAGAAGTATAGCTCCATTCATTCTTAACCTCGGCACAAGGTGGATGTGAGTGATTAGTTTCATGATTCAGCCGCTTTACCCCAGGGGAAAGAGCCCCCGTACCTATTGAATAGGAGGCCAGGTGGGTCCCAGAGCCGGTCTGAAGGCTACAGAGACGCTATACATCTCTCACCCTGGCGGGAATCAAACCGTTATTCTTCGGACGTCAAGCCTCTAGAGGAGTCACTATATTGAATGTACTATCCTGGCCCCCAGTTATATTACGTAGATACTTAGGTTCAAAATATCGCCCTTTTTTGTAAGTACCCAGTTTCCTTCAATACGAAGTAACATTAGCCCTTTAAAGACGAAGTGTATCTGTTTTATATAAGGACTCAGTGCGTACCGCGCTGTAAACACTCTCCACTTCGGTTATAAAAACCAATCTCTTAGTGTTTTATAAGGCAAAAGTTGCTGTTTGTTCTGAGATCCGTACAAAACACATAAACGCAATGTGGACACCAAGTAGAATTTTTTAATGTTAAACCTGGTGGTACGTAAATTTACCGCTAGGCTTTAAAAGGTTAGAATGAAGCGTGGAAAAGCTCGAATATTTCGGTAGCTTAAAAGTAAGCTCTGTTAATGCTTTACGTTCAGGCTAAGGACTCTACAAACAGCGAGCGTACACATGACGAGATGTGTAAAGCGTAGAGGAAAGTGAGGGATGCAACCCCCTGTTTTCCTTTTGTCCCCAGGTTTGTTGGTTCCATGTCAATATTACATCCCTTCTGCTAGCCATGCGTATACCCGCTTGCGTGCTGTTCTCACAGCTGCCAAGTGACAAGAAATTCACACCACCGGGAAATATCACGAGCAACTCGTCATATCGCGCAAGTCATATCTCTTCACTATGCCCATATACCTTGTTTTGTAATGATAACGAATCTCAAGTAAACCGCAGATATTATTATTGTCTCATCACTGCTTGTACGTTAAACTTATAAACTGGCACGAGGATACGCGAAATTTCACACTTCCGCCGCGGTGTAGTTCAGACGATTGATCTTCTGCGATGTTATGAGGCATAGTATTTCATAGACGTTTCGAGACAACCAATGCTCCGAAACTTCGGTAACTAACTACAAACCTACGCCGCGTAACACTCCAGAAAAGCGAACGCTGCTGACATAGTAATAACTTGGATCTAATTGCAAAGCGTGCTGCAAGAACTGCCGTTGTCTCGTTTAGGACACTTTCCAAGTGTTTCTTTATAAGGACTGGCACAGGAACACACAAAGCTTCGCAGGAGGGCCAGTACCGGGACGGGATTCGAAACCAGGATCCTTCCTGATATGAAGAAATATCTCGGAATGGCTATTCAGTGAGGTTTTACGTCTCACTTCACTGCGTCGCAGGCTCCAGTACCACGGAAGAATATATACTTAGATTAATCCGAAGAAGCTTCGGGTGTTTATATGGCTCCCTAGAGGTTAAAGTGTGTAGCTCGTTTCATGTAAAATACAGTCAGCTATAAATGAACGATAATTCAATAAAAACTCATGTAATGGGAAAAGTAATGTTTCTATATATGCTGTAATTAATGTTAGGTCATACGATGAGCTTCATTCAAAGACAGAATACATACAAACATGACTTGAAAGTTTCCAGACACGGTACTTGATGCTGTTAATAAAATTCGAAGTTCCAGGGACCAACAAATCTGTTTTTGTAACTTTTATTGGGTTTACTAAACTACGTTACGGCCCTACAGTTAGCCCTTTCAAGGCTCCTTTGTCTGCTACGTTTGTAAATTTAACATGTCATAATCTTCTCTCAGACGAGCTAGTAGAGAACGCTCTCTGTTGAGGCCCACAAAAAGCTTTAGATCTCTTTTCTCTAACCTAACAAGTTTCAATTTTATTAAAAGCAAATCTACTTAATGTCTTGTCTCCTATCTGCATTGTAAATCTATCGACGTTAATAATTTTCAATGTACATTTCGTTAAAAATAAAACGAGCAAACTCATTTTTTTCTGTCGACAGTACTGAAGACCACACAGATATAACTGCGGTGTGGCTGTTCCTTCAGATCGGTATTTCATTTAATTTGGAACATTAAACGTGTTTTATACCTTATTGGTATTATAATTTGTTTCAAAGCCAATTATTAAGTTATTCCAAGAAGCAAGTATGCTTAAAATTAAAGAAAATTGTTAAATTGAACGGTCTTTACGTGTTTCCTTTGCGATATTTCACTAAATGGCTGCGATGTAGCTCAAAGTGCTGCTTTATTTAGACACTCTGTAAGTGGGACAAGGAGAAAGGGTCATTTTTTGAGGGAACAGAATGAGCCCATGTCGCCGTTTGTGGAGTAATTACTGCACTGGTAGCTGGGAGAAGCTACTTGACATGCCAATAAAACTGCAGTATCGGGCCACTGGCTCAGCTGTAGCGTTGGCAAACGCTCAGTCTGCGACAATGCGAACGATGCCAAAATTCTCGCGCAACTGAATCCCTGGGCTAATTAAGATTTAAACCAATTGAGAAGATATACTTAATATTACACATATTCCGTGCAGTTGTTTTACATATATAAGTTTATTTACATCAACTGCTGCACAACAATTCTATATATTCATTTTATATCCTCCTACATGTTTCGGCTCACCATCGTAGCCATCATAAAGGAGTCACCATCTACAGACACCTTCTCTATAAGCCTGTCATCTTTTACGTATGTCAACAGAAGATGACTCCCTGATGACGGCTAAGAATGTTAGCCGAAACATGTAGCAGCATACAGACTGAATATACAGGAATGGAGTGCAGTACTTGTTATAAATAGACCTATAGAATTGGAAAGAGTTCTGTTTGAATTCCCTTCGTATATCCGAAAGTAACAACGAGGACCCTTGCAATTTTAATCGAAATATATTTCTAGGCGCGGGTGTTTGATCCCTAGAATTACGTTCGGACACCGATCAATTACATTTAGAGAAAAAACATAACTGCTGGGCAAAAAAGATCGAGCGCCCAAAGCTTCTAAGCCCCAAAGCGGAAGTTAAACTTCAGCGTACAGCTGCCGTCGCAATTCCTATCGTTCATAATTTCCTGTGTCTGTGTTAACAGCGTAATTTAAATTATCTGCGAAATATACATTACAGACTCCTCCTCGAAAAGTTACGATTAGCTCAAGTACTGAAAATATTCTCCGCCTTTTGTGGAACCTGAATGTTCATTACCGTTTTCCCCAAGATCCGCTTAACGTATCTGATCCTGAACTAACTGCAAAAAAAAAACACACATACTCATTCCATTTTCTTTAACCATTTTAATAATACCCTCTCATCTACGCCTAGTTAAACCTAGTGGTCTTTTTCCTTCAAGTCCCGCCTCTGAAACTTTTTTTTTGCATTTCTTATTCCTTTCAAGCGTGCTGCATGTCATGCCTACCAAATCATCTTGATTTGATTGCCCTAATATTCGGTTAAAATTAAAAAACTCCATCCAATATTACTCTTCCTTGATACACACCAAGGTCAAGTGCGTTTCTTCCCATGTCATCGTAACATCCTTATTTTAAACAAAGTTTTATATATGAAAACACGCAAAGTAGCTACTTCATATATCGCCTATAAGTTTTATGAACAAATTAGATGCTTAAAGTTGGTACTTCAAAATTATTAGTCATTGCTGACATGTGTGTCTAACTCATACAGCAAGAGTGATAATAACTATCACATTATTACGGACAATAAAGTGACCGGTTGTAGGCTGTAACAACGGGAATCGATTCCCGGCGGAAACACCACGTCCAAGCCGGCTTTGGAGTTGACCCAGTTTCTTACCCAGCGGACACCGAAAATTCCGTCTGCGAGTGTACTAGTCAAGTATTGGGACTTTTCTTTCCCCTCAGATCATCCTTACCGTCACCGTGTGCCATAACCAAAATCACTGTCTCATTAAATAACTCATCATTAAACGTGAATGTGAAACGAACTAATTAACCCACTTCTTATGTACATTTACGTCAATGTGAAACCGTCAATTGGCAGACGACAGAAATGTTCCACCAGCCATTTGGTTCAAATTAAAAATAATATTCATGTGACTAAAGTATCGACAATATCATTAATGGCAATGTAATGGATCTTTATTTTTATATCAGCAAAATAAATGTTCTCTGGACGTTTTGCAGGTTTAATAAAGCCTGTATTGCAAATATTTTGAAAATCAAGCTCGCCATAATTACTGAGGCCTTTTGCACTTTGTCACATGTACAAGTAAATAAAGGTGCTAACGTTTCGTATTTGGGCACTGGTCCAGTGGAATGTATGACACAAATAAGCCTTAAATACAATTCAACTGCCTGCAGGCAATCTCTTTTGTTCTGCTGTTCGCAGCCCTAGCCATATATTTTGGAGTTAAGCTGCAACACAGGACATATTTACTTCAACTAAACA
Organism: Coptotermes formosanus; assembly: GCA_013340265.1. NCBI lineage: Eukaryota > Metazoa > Arthropoda > Insecta > Blattodea > Rhinotermitidae > Coptotermes > Coptotermes formosanus. The sequence goes on along the minus strand of BLKM01009275.1, from coordinate 16,634 downwards.
TAAAAAGCAGGAAGGCTTATAGTATAGATAACTTACGTTGTATAAACACAATATATATAATGTGGGTAGGCTGGTTTTTTTACGTGTTTCTGGTCTCAGGCTGTTCAGAAGAAGAGGCCAGCAGATGGAGGTTCAGTAGATCATGTACCCTTCCTATGAGAAACCTCATAAAATTTCTGGATTCAAACACCTTGCTAACGGTGGCAACTATATACAACGCTCCGTATAAAAAAGACACCATACCATATCCTAATGTGCCTTACACAACAGATTTCTAGAATTGCACAAAGCTAACCATTTATTGTTTCTCAAACTGCATATCGTAAAAGACCACTGTACCAAAACATCAGTGTAATTGTAAGAAACATTTTAAGTTTGAATATATTTCTTCACATTTGTTGGCAGAACAAACTCCTTGAGACAGAGTTCTGCTTGAGAGATTATGGGCCTCAGCTGTTAGAGAAATTTCCCGCCTTTTATGGATCACGACAGTTCGTGTTATTTCACGAGAGTCCAGCACAAGACACAACCAAGAGGCAGCTGAACCCAACTCACTCTTCCCCACCTTATTCCTGTAATATTCATCTCTGACGTCACTCGCCCCACACACTCGCTAGGCGTCCCAGGTGACTTAACCTTAATTTACCCGACCGAACTTTTACATGAATTTCTGATCCCATCCACGTGCGTTATGTGTACCCTCAGCTCACCCTCTTTACTTTCATAGACGGGAGTGATTAATTTCAGCTCCCGGCCGCTTTACCCTGGGGCAGAACCCCGGCTTCCATTTAATAAGAAGCTAGCTGGGCCGCAGATACGGTCTGGACTTTTGCAGAAGACAAAAATAGCTCGCTCCTACCGGGATTTGAAGCTCGGACCTTACAGCCCCTAGACTACTCAATACACTACACTACACTACACTACACTACACTACACTATACTACACTACTCGGATCCTGTTACGGAAGTTAAAAATCATGAGACGGACGAATAATGCTAACCGTAACGGAACATGTTTATGCTTTCGCTTTATAACCTAGGCTCTGTGCCTCCTGTTCTACGGTGACCTAATTAGACACTGACCTGGTGCCTTCATGAAACTGGCAATACGCCTGAGGTGTATATGCTTACGTGTCGTTCTGAAGCATCTGGCTGTCAGTAATTTCATATCCTAGTTTAATAACCACAGTTCACAGTAGGGCAGAAACACTGACTAACGTAGTAAGTTGGACGCACCGCACGACGTCGTAACATTATAATATATACATACACACACTCATGCTGCGGAGAAGGGAGAAGTCATATCACATTCGCCATTTCTGCTGGTTGATAATGCGTCATAATGGACTTGTACTGAACTGTGAACGTTTGAATAAAGCATCCATCACTGCTCGCCGGCTGCAGAGTCTCCACATGCCTGTAGCGCGACAGATAAGTTTGCTGCGCGTGAGACCAGTAAAATTAATTCAGAAGACCCTGAATAATTAAATGCATATTCCAAAAACGTACGAAAGTGGTCCTTTAACACTTTGTTTAAATTTATTACTAAACTAGCTATTTACGTAACAATATTCATTCAAAAATCTTCTAACATTGACTATCAAAATACGTTTTGTATTGGTTGAACAACTGCGTCATTGTTCCTTAAGTATATAGGCCTTAATTAAATTCAAAAGCCTAGATTAGAATCTCGCAACTCTGATCATCACATGTTAATTCACAGTCATTGTTTTATCTGTGGCCACAACTTCAAAAACTTTGTCCAAGCTCGAAATGCGGACGGTGTGATCTGCAGCTTCCACTGTACGCTACACAAAACCTAGACATAATTCCACACATTACTGTACTTATAGCTGATTTTAAAACCAAACAATCACGCGGAATAAAATACATTTGAGACAAACCAAACTGTAAATCGGTTTGTCTCATATTTATTTTATTATACGTACTGTGTGTACAATTTTTAATAAGTGCACGGTGACAATGCAACATAATAAGATTACTCTACTTCTATAACAATACCCATAACAACAATTTAATTCTTCATTGATTTATTTACGTGCTGACTCAACAATACGAGTAGGAAAAACAGTAAACATAAAACAGAAGAAAGATGACAGCGAAGCCAGGGCAAAAAAAAGGAAAGAAGCTCCTCACTTGAACGCAACAGTAATAACGTACTCGACAAGAACCGACGGCAGGCGGCACAGTCTTGACGACGAAGCAGAGTTGCTACAGAATGACGAAATGTCAAAGACCTTTCTCATTACGTAACAAGAGTCAGTTACCATTCTTACAGTTCTTTGTAATTGGTAAATAAACACGCGTTCCAAATCTATACTACAAACATATTAAGTATGTTGCCATCAGTATAAAAATAATTACCCACATGGTTATTACAGTCTTCACATCACGAATTTTTTGGTACAAAAGTACCATGAATTTTGCAACGCCTTAATTTTATTAAAAAGAACCCGAACGCAGTGTGTGAGGGAGGAATTGGTGGAAATTGGGAACTAGTACGTATGTTAGACCTGGTTTTGCTCGCGTGTTGTCCACATAGCACACCTTTATATCTGCGGTGCGGTTTAGGTGCTGTGCTATTTTCTGACAAATGAGCGCTAAAAACATAACACGAAAAATTACGTGCGGAAGTCTGTCTGCGTTGAAGAACTCTGCCTTCTAGAACGTGGAGAAGTGTATTCTGGTAGAGGTATCGGTAATTTACTACCAATCAGCACGGCGTCACATACCAGACAACAGTATTTTTCGTAGTCGGCGATGACAGAACCTTTAATGCTACAGTATACTCTCACGTGCTCTACTAGTGCATTTCGATGTGAGTCCCATTTGTCACCCTTCACGCGTCTAAAGAGCACTCCAGTTCTTCGCACACCCAACTGAGAACACCTGGAACTACAGAATCAGCATTTCATCTAATATTTTTAAAAAGAAACTTTCCCTTGATGTTGCGATGAGGACGTCTCACATTCTACATCTTCAAATTCCATGGATGTAAATTAACCCTCTCCAGCCTTGACTCTCTGCCTCGTGCTTCATTATTCTCAAGTGGATATTCACTATTCTCGTATGCAGAAATGAGAAAACACCCGCAGCGACATTCGAAACCACCCTGTCTTAACTCACGGAAGACACACCTCCAGAAACATGTTTATTTACCTTACTCATGCAAAGCTCTGCATAAAACTTCAGTCTGGGTGTTATATTACCCTTTCTGTCAACAACTATAAAGGATAATACGTTTCAGCATCAAAACTGTCCACAGCTGCGCTGTCTGAGAACATAGCATTAACCGAATTTGTACAGCAGCAACGCATCTAGCTGCCAGGATCGAATGTTTCACAACCAAATTCTACGAACATTAATTCTGGAGGAAATTACCTTTGTTTCTCTCAGTTCGCTAATGGTAAAACCCCGTGTTCAAATCTAAGTGTATACACTGGCTGTTCTGACTAACGAGTTTCAATGCCTTTCCTCAGTCCCTTCACACAAATGCTGTTAAGGAACCGTAATTTGAAGCCAAAATAGCTTTCTTTTATAAAACTTCATTTCATTTTTCACTCATCATCTTACCAATTGACGGTATAACATCTAAGCCACTCGCAGTGTCGTCAAAAAAACTTCGACAGAATTTTAAAATAACTCATTTTATATAAAACATACAAAATTACAAGTTGGTTGACGAAACATTAAGCTTGACCTTGAAAATTTCCTTTCCACTCTGCCTTCTTATCTTCCTTTCCCATGCTTCATGCTACTTCAAATACGTTTTTTTTTTCTCCTAGCAAAATGGAATGTGCTAGACATCGATATTGGATAAAATCAGTTTAGCTCGAAACTTACCCTTTATTTTTTAATAGCAAATCTCATCGATATCGACCAAGTGGTTTCGGATAGGAAACATGCGACCCGACGTAAAAATACAGTACTACCATTAAGTGTACATGTTTTTCTATTCATGTAAACAGAGTAACAACAGTCCTATCGCTCTCTTCATAACAGGCATTACAGCAATTAAAAATTATTGCTAAAAAAATTAAAACTATAAAACTATGCTTCATGTGGACTATAAAGCAACAACGGTGTTGCTGCTTTGTGTTATTTTACGTCTAAGGAAACATTTTCCGGCCATATTCATGTAACCAGAGTGGATTCGGTCCGTCAAGTGATAATAATATATAAAAACGGGCCCATGGCTGACGTGATAAGTACAAGCATTTGATAAAATACCTTTCAAGCTATTAGCAGAGCCAGTTCGGAACTAAGGTCCGAAGTTTGAAATATTTCGTAACTATGGAAACAGAGATGGCCCCCAAAACGTCAGATTTCTGCTCCTAATTTTCTCGGCTAATTTCTCATCAAGATTTTGACGCCTGCGTAGTCGTCAAAGCTTCAGATCTTATACGTAAACATGTTACCAGTCGTTAAGGAACAGTCCACACGTATACAATAAATATACATATGTTGTTCTCAGAGTTCACGTAACTTTCACACATTCTAGCTCGGTCGTTTGAAAGCCGGATACTTCGGCAATAAGAAAACCTCGGCGGTGGAGTAATATGACACAGAAATATAGCACTCAGACCTCATTACATCATTATAGGCCTATTCTTTTCGAGAAACAGAAGAGATTTACATGCAGCGATAAGCGATCCTGTGGAAGGAAATTCTGAACAGAGTAATCAGCAGTGAATACACAGGCGAGTTTATAACCTTACCAAGCGAGCACCTTCTTCTTAAATAAATTAGTCTTCCTTTCATCCCTCTAATGTTAAACTCTTTGTCCAAACAAACTATCTTTAGACGTAATTAAGAAAAATAATACAGCATAGACATGCTAGAATCACGCCATTGTAAATAATTACGTTGTTTTGCAGATGTGCTCTCTTCATCTGAACCATATTTAGCCCTCCATTCAAGCAAAAGGAAGCCACCATTTACCTTCTGTCTCCTTTGATGCTATCTAAAAGCAAAGAGCAACAAAACCACACTAATTTCGGGCCAGATATGGTTCTACAATACTGAACCACAAAAGGAATGCGGTTATGAACACCATTATATGTTGTTTTAATTAACATTATCACTGTTCTGGAAAATTGTGCTCCAAATTGAAATAGTTTCTTAACTTTCTAATCTTCTTTGGATTTCCTGTGTTCGTGTTCTTTTCCCCATGTTTATCAACTCCGGTTTGCTCATCTTCCTGGTGCAATAGTAACGCATACTACAAGATCAACTCGACTTATGATCTTCCTTGCAAAATGAGAGAGTTGCTTAAGTTTTCAATAACATATCGACGCTGTACTACCTACAGACTCTAGAATATCATACGTCGGGCAGATAAACTTAACGGCGAATAAGCCACGACTTAACGAAGCAGTCGATGTACGTTTCGCTGTATTCGCCTGGAGAGTCCGAATATATCCACCTAAACCACAGAATGAACAAAGAGTGACCCGTACGAACTCAGAAGACTGTTAGGGCGCATACGACTCTAAAGAGTCACTGGGACTGTAAAACATTGTATCTGAAATATCCCAGTCTAATAGAATTCTATCACATGCAGCAATTAAAATATTATTGACATTGCAGATGTTAAGATCAAAGCAGTAAAACGATTAATGTTTAGAACAACGTGTATCTACCAGCTACAAATCTAAAAGAGTTAACCGCTGATGCAACTTGCTCCATAAGAGATATAAAGTGTTTCTACCAGTTTGTGTTTATGTCATAAAATTTTTACCCACATTTATATGACATTTTTGTCTCGATATGAATATTTCGCTAAAATTCGTAATCAAATTCCAGTAGCAAACCATATATCTAAATCTTCGTCCTCTTGAAACGTTTGCGTACAATATTAAACAATGAATAAGATGAATTATTGTTTGAAAGCTTTCCATAGTTTTCTAAAAAAAATGACCTCGTATGTGTAGGCCTACCATGCTAAACATGTCAGTGCCTATTATGCTAGTAGAACACACGCCTATATTATAAGTTACTGTTACTGCATTTAAATAAAAATAATCTTCACATTCTTGTAATGGAATACACAACGAGGAATTTTGATTTTACAAACATTCGGTCACCACATAAAAAGTTTAATTGAATTTATGCAGATAAGAGGGGGAAATTTTAATGTAGTCAATGCATGTTCAATACAGGGGAAAACATTTATCCTCCAGCGCTGGAGTCTTGTCCGGTTTCTAATGGAAAATAAGAGAGAGAGAGAGAGAGAGAGCTGAAACGCGAAGGGAGGGGAACTGCGTCGTGTGCTTGCCCTAATAATTGTTCTAGTAATATCAAATCTTTCCGGTACTCCAAAGCCTCACTCTTGTGTGCAGCGATGTATGCAGACGCTTATAATACGTGCATGTCAACGTCGTTTAGAAGTTTTGAGAACAACGGCTTAGTAATATCCAGCAATGCAGACCAAATAGCCAGGAGCAGCACATGGGCTATGCCTGTCCCCGTCATTCCCGGTATCAAAATACATGGTGCTGTTTTTTCTTAATTTGAGAATTCCAAAAGCATGTCACCGCCATCAAGATTATATGTCCTGGGGCTGTACATTAAAATCACTGTACAGCAGTGGGCAAAACAAAGAAGGACGCCGTGTTCTACAAGGAAATTTTAAAACAGTCGGATTAGATGTAATTTTAAGGTATATTTATGCAGCCCAAATTAACAATGAGATCTTTAATGTGCCATATTTGTCTCTAGAGCAAGTATGTGTATGAAATCCCGGGGCAGAACATGAATAAATGTTTAGCACTTCATACTGAAACGCATCAACTGCAACTCGCGTTATGTAAACAGCTACTAAGCGCAGACAAGGTCCTTAATTACAATAGAAATAACATGTTCATGTAAATAAAAACTGCAACAAACTGCTGCATATCATCTCTGTGTGCAAAAAGTAACATTACTTTGGAATTATTCTCCTGTAAGATGCAAAAAATATAGTGTGGTATACTTTCAAATTAACATGTCACGCCGATATCTTTCTTGGATAATATCACAAATAAAGAAAAAAGTGCAATAAACTTAGCAAATTACTATGCAAGAGAAATGCCACTAATGGAGATCTATACGGCAACAACTACTTAGTAAAACGGATCGTTTTTTGTTCAACTACATCTCCTTGGAAAGTAAACGTACGAGTGGAATAAGCGTACAATTTCCAAACAAGGCTCGTTAAAAACCACATGCCTTTGCAATATAATCTGCATTGAGCACTTACATTCACAAATTAATTAGTTAATTAAATTTCAAATAACATAGCCAACAGTGTTTGACAGCACGGTGCCTAGGAGCATATCTGAATCTAGGAGTGGGAAAGCTAAAGGTGGCTAGTGTAAACAGAATTATGAGCATCATGATGTGTATTCTTAACTAAATGTTATGAGACCATGAAATCAACAACGGGCAGGTGTACGAGGCATGTGACATATGAGAAACTCGCACAAAAGTTTAGCCGAAAAATTTAAGAGAAAGTGGCCACTTTGGTAGACCTGGGTTTAGCTGCAAGGAAGGATGAGGGGATTTGGGATGAGTTCAAGTGGCTTGGGAAACTGGCAGCCTCTTGCGAATGTGGCAATAAAGCTTTGCATCCCGTAAGAAGCAGGCGATTTCTTCACAAGCTGGAAGACTATAACTTCGCATGAAAGACCCTGCTCCAAGGACTTAGTTTGGTTCTAATTAATTTCTCAGGAGAATAAATGTTTTCCCTACTTTCACTTAAAAGGAATAAATTAGAACACCAAATGAATTATTTTACTAACTGCTTCAATATTAGGTCGTAATTAACCTTATTTTAGCGTCATTAATCAAATAACTTTATTCTCCTTTGTTCCAAATTGTTTTAATTTGCCTTCCTCTTCTATATGTTAGCATTACCAGCAACTGATTTACGAATCGCGATGTTAGCTTTAAAAAATAATTTTGAACATAATTAATGCCTTTGTTTCCCAGCATGTTCATGCAGCTTAGTTACCACAATACCAATTGCTTCCCTCCCAATTGAGGTATTCACCCTGCGATTTTTCTTTCACCTTTTAAAGGCTGACCATGTGGAAGTACATTTCTGTCCGAAGCTTCCCGACACCCGAAGAATATTTCTTTGTCTGAAGATCTCCAGGCTTCGTCCGCTTGTCTTTCTCATAAGAGTAGCATCAAGATTAAGACGAATTTGAAGAAGTGGTAAATTATCCTGGAAAGTTTCCGTTCGTACCTCACACAAAACAACATGGTCCGTCTCCATAGCAAAGACCAGGCAGTTAAAGCTGTTTAGGAGAATAACGAGAATTCATCCTTTCACACGGAACACAAATACATTAGGTGGCAAAAAGAAGATTTCCTTCGCGTTACAGCAGGCGGTATATATAGTCACCACTGTGTTTTAAAAGGATAAACTGATAAATAATTGACCATTTTTTATATAGCAGCATTATAAATACTGAATTCTCTAAAAGTCCGGTGTCTTTTTCCACATTATGGTGTTTCCTCGTCTTTATCAAGTTAAGTACTGAAAAGGACCCGTTGAAATTAAGCGGGGAAACATATCCTTCGTACCTTCACTCCAAACCCTTTTCTTTCCTTTCCTCTATCCCCTTCGTACGTGTCCCCAGCCCTTCTTAATTATATGTTACGATACAACAATGAAATAAATTACGTATTCGGTTAGCATGCTTTAGATTGGGAATACGAAAACCAAGCGGTAAAAGGGGAGATGTAGAAAAAAAGATGCCCCCTACGTAACGAAGAAAAGAACGTGGTTCGTATATTAACAAAATGTAATGAGACACAGAGGTGTAGTGAACAATTTTTAGATAATAAAGGACTATAGATAAATGAAGAAGTGGCATAGCAGAAACCAATCAGCTGCAACAGGATCATATAATTAAAAACATTAGGTACATTTGTACACAAAGTGAAATGCAAGTAGGAAAATAAAGCGACAATAATGGTGCAAAGTCTTAAAGGAAATGAGAAGAGGAGAAATTGTTAATAACACATAATATTACTATATATGTACAAAGTTTAACACCTGACAGTTTAGATAAACTGTAGCTGATAGTACTAAAAATAATGGAAGTCTGCTGGCAAAACCAAGGCTTTACCAGTTACATTTAAATAAGTAAACAAAACTCAACTAATATACCTATTTCAAATTTGAAATAAACGACGTCCTTTCACTTGAGATGGCACAGTGTCGAACAGACAGCTACCATCTACACACGTATGAGAAAAACAGATGTTTCAATGGAAATGGCGTGAGAAAGATATAACGTACGAGAACATTCAATCACAAACCTTCTCTTACTCCACAGTCACATATTCTTATTTTTTCCTGCTACGCGCCCTTCCAAGACCCCCACTTCTCACAATCCATCCTCCTTAAACGTATTTTTCTGGTGAGCTTTATGTCGTGTTTGTGGCCGGCCGCAAGGAGCAGGGGACCAGTGAGCTACGTGGTGCTCTATGCAACTGGAGGCAGCGCACGACTCGGCCAGTCCCTTGAGTAGACAATATACGAGAGCATCAGCAAACAAACAAGGATCTCGTGTCACTGCGGAGGAATGTTTTTCTAAACCTGTAATCTCCGAAGGGATAAGGAAACGGAAACCGAAATAAACGCAGTCTGGTAGGAGCAGAGGTGTAATCGCATATGTCTGTTGTTTGAAACATTACTAAAAAACACTAAATCTAGCAGAGGAACCCGAGTGGTCAACTAAACTGCAGAACGTCATTACAACACTGAGTCATTACACAGGCAGGTCTCCGGTCTCTGCTCCTCTGGGAAATTGCACCGCTTCACTGGCTAATTCGTACCCGACTTTCCGAGTCAAATTACTGGCATCATCTTTAAAGATCGAAATGTTACAGACATTCAACTTTCTCGGATATCTCCTCCCTGAAAGCTGAGACCAATATACATTTCGACCCTTGAAGGTGAGACCAATATATTATCTCGGAACGTCGGACACCAGTTATCGAGTGACGCGTCGCAATATCCAGAAGAACATACTGAAAACACAGCAGCGAAATCGTAAAAACCCGTGGCCATAAGCTTGCTTACATAACTTCAAATGGAGCAAAATACTGCGTATCCGTGTCATTATTTCTACGTAGGCCTACTGAAGAAGTGTGTTTACTGTAACAGCGTTACACTGGCAGGCTTATCTGCTAGGTTACTCAGCGGTCACACGTTTTAAAGGATAGTCGTATAGCTACCACACTGTGGACAACGAACTCAATTCTACTGGTTCCGGAGAATTGTAGTGCACTCTGGGAGAAACGGTAGTGAAGAGTCTACTCATAAAAAAGGGAGAAATTTTGAACAAACTGAGTAGTAACCAGCCTCTGGTCCACATACATTGTTTCTCAGTTCCTTATAACGTAATCTGTTGGCAATTCAACATCAAATATGTACGTATTCCAAATCAGAAAATTTAGTACGCCGAAAATCAAGAAAGATAATTTTCTTTCGTAATAAAAATGCCCAAAATCCTATATTCCCCACCTCTGCGAGACGTACAATATTTGGGAAAAAAATGTTTTTTTTTTAAATTATATGGCAACTTAAGTTGCTCTTTGCTTCCAAATCTTTGTGCTGATTTAAAAAGTACCACAGTGACAGCTCCCTGAAAACTGCCTTCATATTTAGTTTATACAGAAAGGTTTTGATGTAAGGTAACGAAATACAATTATGCTTGTAAACGTAACATGCATGAAGAAAAAGCGAACATGAAAGAGTTCGTACACAAGGCAAGGACAGAAAGAAGTTACAAGCGGTCACTCCTCTCCAGACTCCAGAATAGTTACGTTATTTTGTACACAGGATCTCCAGCAAGAGGTGTGGTTAGATAATTCCATGAACTGCCACGCAGCAACTATTTCTCTTGAGAATAACGCAAAACATTCTTTATCGTCTGATGTGGGTTCTTCTCAGCAAATTGAACACACATGCTATACCTTGGAAGGACACGTACTGCCTACAATTTATACAAAGTTACGCCGTAAAAATATGAAGAAGCTGGAAATATAAGCACAGCTTAAATTTGATGGGTTTATTCAGGTTGGGGATCTGCGCTCTTCTGCGATATTACTCAGCGTCGAATGGTAATTCTGCACCGACGTTTCGGGACAACCTATCGGTCCCATCTTCAAGGGTCAAGAACCCTGAATATTGGACCGACAGGTACGGAATTACCACTCGACGCTGCGTAATATAGCAGAAGAGCGCACATGTCATTACATCGCGGCGAAAGCCTGAAATGTCGCTTATTCACTTTGTTTAATTATTTAGAAAGACTGGAACACTTATGGGGAAGGGATATAGGAAACAAAACGTGCTCTATTTTGTTCTGGTACGTTTGTTCGAAATATCTTTTGTTACGATAAACGTTAGTATATTTGAGTAAAAAAAAAAGTCACACTTTAATAATGCTCTTTTAGCGCCTCTCAGAGTTGTTCTTGCTGACAAGACAGGCCTGCAGGCCGGGACCGCAGAGAGTTCACGCCTCCAACAACAATGCAGCACACAGTCAACAGCACATTCTGACTCAACTATAAAGTGCAACCTTAGTGTAACGATAATAAAAAGTTCTCCCTGAAGATGACCCAGCAGGGTCTAAACTTGTAGGAGTGTGTTACGATTGATGATAAAACTCTCTTTGTGCATTTGTTGGTGATTAGTGTTTTTTTGTATAATATAGTGCACGGACATGGAACACATTAAATCTTCTGCTAAAGTGTATCTTCTCTGTTATTTTCAGAACTTAAAGGATCAGATTCTGACCACAAACGTCTGGCTGGAACATGTAAGTATTGTGTAAATTCCTTCATTTACGATTACTTTTCGTATCCCATTATATAATACTATGCCAGCATTAACCTTAAGGGGTGAGAGAACTCGTGGACGATATCAGCCAAAGAAACCGACCTCCCTCACCAGTATTTAACCCGAAAATTACCGGGGGTACATTTGTTTAGTACTTTAGACTTACTTTTCACTTCTGCCCGCAGCATGCGAATGACTTCGGCTCTTTGCGCTGTGAGGTTTGTGTTTTCATGGCGGTGAAAATTCTTTTATTTCGTCGTCTGTGTCACGATACTATGATTACACTACGACGTTTCGGAGCTGCTTACTGCTTTCATTCTCAGCTTCTACTCATTTTCATAGCAGCGAACATGAGTTAATACTTATTATATAAACTGAAGACAACGAAAAACGCTGAATTTCTCACCGACTATTTCAATCGTCATGAAAACATTACGCAGAGAAGCCTGTACTAATACTGTTCTTATTTGCATTATTATTGCATTAAAGCAATCAGAAAACACACATATGTTCAGATACAGACTCTGCTGCTTTTTATAAACAAATATTCTAAAACTTTCAGCAAAAGAAAACGTCTAGCGATGTGTTTATATTCAATTCTTGGAGCGTATGTCTCGAAGCTTCACATAACCCCACAGTATGGGGCTATTTATCAGCAAACTGCACACTTAAATCTTCCCCATCACTCCTTCATATTGATGATTTCGAAAATTCGTTACTGTCAACACATATGAATAATATCGTTGCTTAACATTAGCCTAAAACAATTTAATCTCTGATTTCAGGCTTCCGCCGCGAAGCTGATAAGCTCTGTGCTCTTCTCGGGTTACGCAGCGACGAATGGTAATCCCTTACCTGTCGACGGTGCGTAACAGCCCAGAAGAGCACAGATCTCAATTTCATCTACTCCAGATGTTCAAAACTTCTTTATCTAACATTCATTTACTACCTTATTCACCTTTCGTTGTATTACCTATAAAGATAAATAAACAAAAATGTAAATAAAATAATTATGGAATTATTTTTGTCATTAATAATGTTATTATTGACCTCACTATCGTCATATCGCCACCGTCACTACCGGTGTTCATATTTTCCCGCGTTAACTACCGTCCTTATGACTGAAGTTGTCCTATTTGAATTAAATTACTTATTTATTCTTGCTTTACTTAAATAAGATTCTAGTAACTCACACTTCACAGCGTCGAATACCTGGATAAGCTAATAATGAATCTAGGAGAGTCGTGGCCTATTCCGAGACCCTATTCTGACACCCTCGTGAGGGACCGCCAAAAATTAAGGAGACCTCCAACCAGAATAACGGGTATCCGACCTTTGTTTGAACCAGGGACATTCTAATATACTGTGTGAATGCTACCCAGTCGAACACAACTTCTGATTCAAAATTATCAAATGCCTAACACTAGGGCAAAAGTACCTAGAGTTCATCACCACCATTGGACAATATCGTGAGTCATTTCGATCCATGTCCCATCCTTACAACCCAATTCCCTAGGCTGTATTTATTTTCATATACGTATTCTGATTTAGAATTTAGAATTAAATAAATATATCAGTTACAGAAACACAAATAAAATCACCGAACCAAACTTTAATTATAAAAAAGATCTTCCTAACCCTGCTCAGTGAAGTACAGTCACGCCAGCTTTCCATTAATTATAACTGTCTGCCATGGCCAGACGTAGTTCCGTATGACCTACTGCGTAACACTGACTGCGTATCCATGTGTGTGTGTGTCGCAGGAGTGGCAAGACCACAAATTCCGGTGGGACCCGCAGGAGTACGGTGGCGTTACTGAACTGTACGTCCCATCAGAACACATCTGGCTGCCCGACATCGTACTCTACAATAAGTGAGTACGGTTAACTTTTTACATTTGTTATTTTTAGGCTTTTATTTACTTCCACGTACTTTTAAATTACATAGTAATTGCTGGTACAGTCTACTAGCTGGCGATGTTCGTCAATTGAGCTATCCTTACCCACATATGTTAGAGAACAATCACCCAGTCTCAAATCCTGGACTCCGAAGGCTAACCTAACAAGGTGCACAACGGAATACGTTTCCATACCGTATTCTCTCACCTGACGAAGGATGGACAAGATTTTTTCCGAAAGGAAGAGTTTTAAAAAAATGTCAACATAGACAACTTCTAAAATATGAGTCAACAAATTTTGATTACTGATGTCACAAACTTTCACAGTCACCTGCTTTCGTATCCGACAGGGCTCAATCTAGTACGTGCGTGCAGACCCTTTAAAATTGGGGTTTATGTTAAGTTTTTGTTTGGCTGTTCCTATTTACTGAATTGTACAACTTGGATTTCAAAAGTAATTCCTCCATCTTTAATGTTCCTAGGGAAATCTGCTTCCCTTTCTAAACATCCCTAACGAGATGCTTGTTAGTGTCTGTCTCCCACACTACAAATTCGTACCGTGATATGGGCACTCCCCGCCTTACGCAATTTTTTAAAAAATTAAAAAAACTGAAACCATAATCTTTTGAAATGCGCACCGTATTTTTCCGTGTGGAAATGATAGTGCAGTGACAGGAAGATGGCGGAAGAATATTGCTGGGCGATAACACAAGCGGCGGAGCAGATATACTGCGGCCGATCAGGTTCCAGGGTGTTGGAGTTTGGACTTAAACTGGACTCCTTTGTACATAAATACAAGTATACAGTTGACCACACGTATACTCTACTCCCAACTGCACAAAACTCGACTTACGCCGAATCTTCCGGAAAGTAACTACTGCGCAATTCAGGAAGTGTATTAGTCACAAAATAACAGATGTTTGTTAACTATAAACAGCATTCCATACATTAAACACATTATGCGCCTAATAAAATACATTCAGAAGTACAAAACTCCTACATGTTTCGGCACCAAGGTGCCATCATCAGGAAATTATTCTGACAAAGTAGTATAAGGCCAGCACGCTTAACTATGTGCTGTGTCGCCTTCATTAAATTATTAAAATATTAAAACTCTAAAAGTACACAGTTAATAATAGAATTATAAAATTAAAATTTGTGAATTTAAAATTTGTTTAAAGTGAAATGTTGCAGGTAGAAGTATCAGCATGCAAACGAACATCTTTCTCGGTCTACTTTGATCTCAACAGATTTCGTCCTGCTAGAGTGTATGACGTGTATCATATCACGCTTCATTTGGGTTATTAATGAAATCAAATCAGTTAATATTATATTGGAAAATATGCTGTTTTTCCCCGAAAACCAACGCGAAAATGTACATAAGTGTACTCTGCAGGCTGAAAGGAGAATTTTTTGTTCAAGCTGGCTGCACATAAAGAAATAACTAAGCTCTGAAGGGTCAACTACGAAGTATCCATTGCAGATACCACTTACTTTCGACAAGATCAAGGCGATGTTAGTTTCGGTAATTTGAAACGAACTGAGAAGATGATTATGCTTTATTATTTTATTATCACGGAATTTAGTTCGAGAGATTGAGGAAAACCACGGAAAACATCAGTCCCTATATACCTACAATGAAGCGGCACATTACCAGTCGCATAAATTCAGACTGCCAGTTTAGGTGTTACTCCTAATCTAAACTGCTGACCATTACGGATCAGATTAACCCTTTAAAGACGAGGCGTATCTGTTTTATATAAGGACTCAGTGCGTACCGCGCTGTAAACACTCTCCACTTCGGTTATAAAAACCAGTCTCTTAATGTTTTATAAAGCAAAAGTTGCTGTTTGTTCTGAGATCCGTACAAAACACATAAACGCAATGTGGGCACCACGTAGAATTTTTTAATGTTAAACCTGGTCGTACGTAAAGTTACCGCTAGGCTTTAAAAGGTTAAAGAGAATGCTTTCGATTTACTTTGCACATATCCAACTTACTTGCTTCAGTTCACAATCCACCCAAGCAAAAATCTTTTGTTCGGCCCAGTTAAAGATAATCAGGAAGTTTCCATAGCGTAGTCCGTAAATGTAAATATCAGACATGTAAAATAACTTTCTGGATACCAATCCGGAAGTCTCACTTTCTTTCTTCCATAAAGTTCAATTAAAAATAACTTAATTAACTTGGTAATTATTTTCAACTCGCTCATCTCCCTTCATCAATCAGCAGCACAGAACATGAGGCAAGGTGAGCAGGAGGAAACTGCACCTTACATCTGACGCTAAAAAGAGATTTCGTGCCGCTTTTAATTATTTTGTTCCTATTAACTAGCACTTCAAATTTCGTTTCGAAGCAACGAGAGAAAGCAAAATTAAGTTTCATAAAAGAATCGTTCTTGTTTAATTAATAAATATAAGAACTGGATCATAGTGTTATTCTTTTATAAATTAATATAAAGATCATTCGTTTCCATGCTAAGTGCAGGTAGAAGCCTTGCGAGGCACTAATGTCCAATCCAAACATACTTCCTTCTACCAAATAGCTGGGCATGCGGAAGTTCATATTTACACCTTAATCGGAACAATTCTTAAGACCCAATCTGTAGAAAATTACAGAGGACACTAAATACGTTTAATTAACGGTAATGAAATGCCGGAACCTCTGAGAGAAATTCTATGTTGTGAAAACTGAGCTTCAGATTAATCGCTCGGGGATCAAAATTTGGCCTTATATATTTGAAGCATTTTCTATGACTACTGAACGAGCAAACTCGGCAAGACACATAAGTAATACACTTCCACCAAAAGGCTGCAATATTAAGGATTAAATTTTGGCACCATTATATCCTATATACAGCAGCCGTGCCAAAAG
>BLKM01009272.1:492-50455 GCA_013340265.1 Coptotermes formosanus | reverse complement strand
GGGGGGGGGACTTCCGAATTAACTTACGTCTTACTCCGGACAGTTCAACTCTTTACGCACTATATCATGGCTAACCACGGCTGGCCAAAGGTTGGCTTCATTTGTTTCTTCCTAATTAGCCTGAAGTCCGCTTTATGCGGCAAGGATAGACACAAAGTTCTAAACTGGAAGGCAGCGCCTGGAGACGATGGCGGGTAAACGCACAACTACTGTCCTGATCTGTCTTCTCTGCTCGTCTTCTGCGCCCAATTAAAGTGTTTCTTCCTAAAACACCAACTGAGAAATTACAAACGCGCAAAGTTAAGGAAGTAGTACTGTACGGAAGCACTTAACCAGTGTATCAGGTTACGGATCGCATTAGTAAAACACATTAAGCAAAGTAAGCACTTACGGGGTAACAAATATGCGCTCCATGAAGGAGGGCATATAAGCGCATAAGATGGAGGTCACATCTGTACATTTCTTCCCTCAGCTCAATAAATGAGAATAATTCTATTTTGCATGGTTCATTTGAGCCAAAGACGACTAATGAATTTAGTTATAAGATAACTGACTTCTGAAATGTGACAACCTGTAGACTGATAGAAACAGAAAGTCGAATCTTTGAATGTCCCACACAGCGGTACATAAAGCAACCACTGGGCTTTAAAGGGTTAAACAGCATAACAGTTCATTAGTGTTTATTTTAACATGCGTCAAAGATTTTTGCCAACAACCATAACTTTAGTTTCTTTAGAGGCTCAAACGCCGGATGCAATACATTAATTATCAGTGTACCGTTTGAACGCGGATGGTATCTGCTCTCAGCTTCAACTCTAAAGCAGATTCCACGAATGCAAACAGTAAGTGCATTTTCACATAGACGAAAATTATGCTGGTCCACGTACTTTACCACACATCGGACAGCTTTGTGCATGGAATGAGGTAATTAAATCAGATTAAATAGGGAATATGTGGTCGAGTGGCAGTGGCCACAGGGCGGCGCGCAAAATGTGTCCCTGCGGGACCGTTATCAATACGTCCACCGAAAACAGCCACTTATGCTAGGCGATGTTGCTGTGCGTCGGATGCAGGCAGAGGAAGTCATGTCCGCCCACACGTCCATGTCCGGCTACACCGGACAGACTTCACCCACTTTTGGTATTACGGATACAGTCCCGAAACCTAAATCCGCTGCCTCAATTTGATTTTAGTTCATATCAGCGAAGAAAACGCCTTCCGTGCGGGCTTCGGTATATTGCACGGGCGTGAATACATTTCCGCGTACCATAAATTTAAAAAAAATCTCCATTTAGAGCAGTAATTGGAATTTAAACAGCGCCACGGAAAGGTGAAACCTTACTTTAGGATGTATGATACTGAAACTTTTCCGATTTTCTAAAAATAAAAAGAGGGTAAAGTGCAATGTCGCCCTGAATAGCAGACCTCCGGACAAAATACGACAAACAGTTCCTCAAACTAATTCCGATGCCCCGCCGTCTCCGCCAAACTTATCGCAATCTTCATCCTACCAACGTATCTTGGGACACATGAGAACTAACGTGCGATGTACACTACCGGTAAGGGGAGTGGTGGGGCACACTGTTAGCCACGCCCGCCCAGATTTCACAAGAAGACCTCTACAGTTGGAACGTTTGTGTTCACAATCTTTTGAAAAAAAAATACAGCACGACGTCTGTCCGGCACACGTGTCCCTGAAGATGGATGAAGGACAGTGTGAGCTGAACACGTGGTCTGGACGAAAGAAACAAACTGCAGTAGCTTACAAGCATCTACTTGGAAAACCCAGACGGAAATGGAATTAACTAACTCCATGGAGCAGAGGCCTTCTTGAGTAGCAAACAGTTTCTCAGCTAGTCAAGAAACTCCCCGCATTTTACGGAACCCGAATGTTCATTACCGCATTCACTACAGCCCGCCACCTGTCCCTATCCTAAGCCATATCAAAGATGGAGATGTAAGTATAATATTAAAGTAGGCGAGGGGCTAGAGTAGTACCAATGGACGGAAAAGGCGCAAGACAGGACCTGATAGCATCTTGTATTTTGGGAGAGTCAGACACTGGCTTCAGCTGACAGCACTAGCTAGTCCAGTGTATATGCACGCGGTACAGTGTCACACACACACAGTGCGTTAACTACACACACCAATCTGGGACAGCGCTGTATGTACACAGAGCAACACACGATCTACGTACAGATACTTCTTTGACTTTTCATCAAATGTTCCAGCCACTTTATTTAACTCCTGAATGTCCGCAGTGTGCTACTACGTCATTAACTAACGTCGCATAAACTAACTGAGGCTACACCACTTGGAGCACATTTCCGCGGGTTCCTACGTTTCATAAGAACACTGAGGTGTATCAATCGGCGTTAGAAGATATTCGCCAGGAATTCGTACGAAAACAGCCCACGCATTCCTGCTCATCCGATGGGCACATTTGCTCAGTCGCGAATTCTGCCTGTGCAAACAACTCAGTTACGGTCTACTGCGGCCTGACGGCTGTGTCAAATGGACAGGAAGGCGCCGGGAGCCCATGTGTTCTTCACTGTGGGCAATCTTAAGTCTTCCCTCGAGTTCAACAAACCGGCAAGGCAAGGCGTAAGGTTTCCTGAATACGTTTTTTTTTCTACGACTTATTCAGTAACTCCACGCAGATTCTTGCAAGATACCGTAACACGTATCATGAAATATTCCTAAGCAAGCTGCACAACTCAACAGCTGAGATAACAGCGCTGCTAAACACAACTGTAATCAATAAATACGGATTACAAGTAGAGCATTTGTTTCCAAGCGAGTCACAAGCTGTAATTGCCGCAAATACTTAACCTGAAACCAAGTGGAAACTAATACCATCGCACGGTGCCAATAGTCAAAATCAAACGGCTGAAAGTCACTGGCCCTTCTGACGAATTAAACTTGACTAACCTCATACAGACTCATATTAACATCGACTGGGAGAACAATAAATAAACACAAAGGTAAATTAGGTCTGGGAAAAGTATGCATTAATTCGATTAAACTTAAGAAATACTAACATCAACCTGAAATACACTTAAAAATTCAGTTCGTACCGCGCAGTAAACATACTCCTCAGTGAACGCTGCACAGGAAAATAATCGCTGTTTGTGTTGAGATAAATAAAAAAAACATGTAAAACAGTCTGTGGGCAGAATGTAAAATCTGGAGGTGTTAAAGCTGGTGGTATATAAAGGTAACCACTAGGCGTTACAGGGTTTACATAAATTAAACACACACACAGTAATACTCACATGATAAGAGTCTGTCAGATTTCATAAAATGCTTTGAAAAGTTAAGAAAATGTACGCAGAGGTACAATTACTTTGTCAAGTACAAATTACTTCAACCAGCCGTTACTTGCATACCCACATACACGGCTAAGGTTGCCATTAGTCCGCAACGCACGCCGGCATGTGTTTACAGATCACAGCAGGAAAGGCTACTGCAGTGCCCAACTTTAGCGAAAAACTCTGGAAGGCTGACCGCATGGAACAATGTCCTTTAGAACAGCTGGTTCCCAAGCAAAAACTTTCCCGTGACCACATTTCAACGTTAGAAACACGCCGTGTTGCCACATAACTTAATACGAATAGATTCTATTTTAAAACTAATCTTATCAAGAAACTTGTAAACTTACAACGTAAAGTGTGATTACAGTACTTTACAGCAGCTTATCAAGTGGAAACATTCTTACGGTATGTTCCTCCACGGCTCACTGCACAGCTTCGACATAATATTACACACATCGTTACACACGCAAAACTCACATTGAGATGAACGGCCGACCTTGCAGCAGAGCAACAGCACCCGCCTAAAAATATTCACTTGATTTATAGACAATTCGAAGAAAATTATTCTGAAAAATAGAACAAGATAGGCAGCATAAGTATAAGGAAAAAATACGGCGCGTTCGCGTAACGTGGACACCTCATCCGCTGCCCTAACAGTCCTGTGCCATTTCACGCGAAGAGGGAAGTTTCGTGGCCATTTTATGGCACCGGCAAACAACAAAACGTACTCGGGTCTTCATGTAGACTGCCCGACATTTTGCCCAGTTTTAACAAAATACGGACTTACTTGAGAGATTTTGATACAAGTACCAGGTATCAAACTTCACGGAAATCCGTCTAGTGGGATCCGCGCTGATACCTACGGACAGACGGACGGACATGATGAAGGTAACAAGAGCTTTTCACGACTATGAAAACGCGCCCAAAAACGATTTAAGAAGAATTTATTGTGTTCCATGTCCGTGCTCTATATTATACAAAAACATTAAACACCAACAAATGCACAAAGGGGTTTTTCATCACTTGTAACATACTCCTATATGTTTCGACCCTGCTGGGTCATCTTCAGGGAGAACTTTCTGCCGTGGTTACACTATGGTTGCACGCAGTTCAAGCCGAGACCACAGAGAGTTCGCGCCTCCAAAAGGCCACGCAGTACACAATCAACAGCTCAACTATAAGTTGTCCCTGAAGATGACCCAGCAGGGTCGAAACATGTAGGAGTGTGTTACAAGTGACGAAAAAACCCTTTGTGCATTTGTTGGTGTTTAACGTTTTTTGATTTAAGACGAGTTACTTAGTAATGAAAGCAGCGATCGGTCGCACTTACAAATGCACACTCCTGTTTCAAACCCTTTAGGTCCCTCCTCAGAATTTTTCAACAACAACCGACAACATGGCTGCAAGTGTTCGTGAAGGGCTACCGTCTATATGAGTGCGTCATACTGAAATAACTACAGGGTCATCAAGAATAATGTTGAAAATCGTAACTATCTGTCACTGACAAACCGGTGGGCTTTACTCTAGCGTATTCGGAAGGCAGACGTACCCAGATGCCTGGTACAGCAATTAGAATTCATCGCGAATTCAGGTTTGACTTCCACAGTTAGTTTTCACATTTCTATATGCATCACTTCGTAACGGAGCATTCGTTTTTAAAAGCTCTAAGTTCATCTATCGATGATGGAACACATCACGCACAGGCCTTCATATCAATACATGCATTTTTGCTCGAAATGACTGACGTAAAATTTGCCACACATTGCGCGGAACACTCTGTATGTACACCTACGTGTGTATATGTATATATACGTATATAGACACACTGACGTTCGTTATTTCACTGTCTTCAGGGTCATCAGAACTCCTTTGAACTATGCGAGATATTAGGTTTCTGTTACCGGAACACGCGTATAGTCTGTCTGTCTGTCAGCCACATTCTTATTCCGCACAAAACACCAAAATATCGTGCTCATGAATTCCAAGAGGTCACACACCATCTTGACCTCACAACACGTTCAAATGTCGTACAACTTCCAGTATCACCCCATCAACCCACCCACATACCATTACCTAACACTACACACAGCGATCTCACTTCAGGTGGTATTCGGCGTCTCTGCACGTTAGTGCCCTACACTTACTCCCTTAGAGAGTTACACATAACACACACGAAAGGTATCAGTAGGTATAGACTATGTACCGACTTAGATTCGAACCGGGATCCTTCCGAACACAAGTCCAAATCATCACCTCTCCGCCAGCCCACTCAGTGGTTTACCTCTGATGTCCCTACAAATTTTATTTAATATATTAAATTAACGTGTGTAGGAAAACAGAAAACCCGAGAGGAAAGATAAAAGCGAAACAGTACCGAATGAGAAATGGAAATACAGTTAGATCCAGGGTTAAAGTCAGGCAGATAAACGCACAAAAGAGACAGGTCCAGGGACAGAGAAGTATACAAGCCTTTTGCCTGTGGCGCTATTGAGAACAGTCCTGTTTGTTTGCCAGAGTAACTTGAATTGACTATACAGAGTACACTGAATGCTCCTCACCCACATCAAGAGCAGAAACATGAAAAACTGGGGCGTCTCCTAGATACCATCTCTTGCTTCTCGAGGGCGCCTTGGTTTGCCTGCAACCCGCAGAATACAAGGCCCCCTTACTGAAGTGCCGGCACAGTTTCCCTCAGCGCCCCGGACAGACGCGATGTTTGCATTTATCTCGAGTTCAGTACAACCTCTGCACGCATGAAATAACAGTATATATCACATGTACAGAAAGGCATCAGAGTCACTTACATGTTAATGCAATACGTCCCGACTGGCAAGCAGATGTGGAGTGGAACTCCATGGTGAACGACCTAAAATTTCTGATTCCTAATACAGAGCGCGACGTATCAAAAAGCATCAAATTACTGAAACCCCGGAAACTTGCTAGCGTCTTACCGGACAAATGTGGTAAAAAGCAAACGCAATCTCATTACAGGCCTGGACAGGCCCTTACGGTTCCAGGAGATTGAGGCTCCCAGATTTCAAGACAATCGGCACTTGAAAGTGATAAGGCTGTCCGCCCTAAGAACCGGCCGCCTTTACCCCACAGAAAATATTCCTGGTATTCATTTCTGTTAGAAGCTGAGTTGGACCCCAGGGCCATAGCGCGGCCGGAAGGATTATGTTCATGAAAAATTCCAATGACATCACCGCGAATCGAACTCCCGCCCTTCCGGCTTGTAGCGCAGTGACGAGTAATGCAGATTTTATTTGGGACAGTTGCAAAACTTGACAGCCTCTGAGGTGCAAACAGCCTCTTATCCAATGAGGACAAGAGAAAAGGGGTTATTTCCCCGGGGATAGGGCGGCCTGTCGCAGCAGGTGACCGACCACTCACCTCAATCTAATGCCGAAGTTAAGAATAACTGGAGCTATACTTAAAATTCCTCCACACGCATTCGAGGCCTTGGAACCTTTGTCACCGTACGTAAGAAGAAGGGACGGGCGTAAATGCACGCTCAAATACACGACTTCGCAGAATACGTCTTCACGCGTTGACAGGCTGAAGATGATTGTTCAGATGTCAGCCGAACGTCTGTCTTGTCAGATGTCGCCCCACAATTAAGTTAACGAGCATAATGAACCACGAGACAGCCCGACGTGCGTGCAACCCGCCAGCATCTTCTAGCAGCAAGACAGCTGAATTACCTGTTGACCCTCTCAGCCTAATTCAACCAGCAGTCTCTTCAAAGGCCCTCCTCCGTTCCTCGATCCGTGTGATCTATAATTTGCGACAGCTTCGTAAGTCTGGTTCTTTGAATTCTGCTTCATTATTAACGGTGATCTTACACGCAAGCATAAGACGTAGCTATGCCTATATCTCGAAATGTACAAGTAACTGCTGCCATTTCAAGCTGCCAGTAACCGTTTAAAAAGCCACACGGCAGACGATACTCATGGACTCACACACGACGGAAACACACTCAGCACTGTACTGGTCACCTCCACGGACAATCCTCCATTTCTACATTCTCAGTACTGTTCTATTATTTGGTTATATTTACCATAACGTTCACCATTAAACAGAACTGTTAATTTTATTCACCAATATTTCATATACAGGGTACGTTTTCTATCCTACAAATATCGCACGTCACTTCCCACAAACTTGCTTATGGAACTACCGAAACCCACTAAGTAGAACGCGTAGATGTGCGTCGGAATAGCGGCCAGACGTGACAAATGATATTTATTACATAAAATAATGACCCTGTAGAATTAGTTTCGACATACAAAATTCGAAGGTTATTTAGGACTACGTCTGCTGCGTTAGGCTGAATTCGCCACGTCGCTCTAGAACACAGCAACAGACGATGTTAAAACCATCAAGTGTGTGAAAATAAAATTAACAGCTTAATTAGTGCCCTAAGTTAGTATACACAATGTTAAATAACAGGTTATGCTGCCTGGCACACTGCTGACAACACACACAGCCAGAACTCAGCTTAGCAGTTACCGCTGTAGCGAACACAGACTTCTTCCTTAAGCAGGATTGCGCAATAACCCAATCCGAATGCAGTAAAACCGGTCTTTCCATTTGTGTCCCGGTCACCCTATGTTCTGTTTTACTCTCGAACTGTAGCAGTGAGGCTGCCTCTGTAAGCATTACGTGGCCGTCGCTTTTCTACCCATTTTGACACATTCTTTGATACTGCTGGATCTTCCCGTGTCGACTTTATTTTCTACTCGTTATGTTAGGCTACAGTCATGCTTTTCAGTTAATCTCTGAGTTTAACTCCTGACTAAGATTTTAAAAACATCCAATTTGAGAACTTTCAGCTCTCATCCGTGTTTCGGTCTCACATTTCTAGTTAGAAAATTTTAAAATACAGGCGAAGCCGGTTATAACGTCACGAAAGGGACTGAACATTTAGTGTCGTTATAAACGAGTGTTGTTCTAACCGAGGAGTATAAAGTTATGGTTAACAGTGAGGAATTAATTGGTACCACAGAACATCCGACGCTACAGAAGCGGTGTCGCATGAAACGATGTCGAAATAACCGGGTTCGACTGTATTTGTTTAATATATACGAATCGTTCACAGTTAGGCTCCACGCAATCCTTTCCTCCAGCCGAAATAATACCCTCTTGTGCAGCCTACAAACTGACTCACCTAACTCCTGCACCTCCTCTTAAATTGGCACATAGAATCCTGAAGTACCAGTTGGTAGAGTTTTCTCCCTACGCACAAACTTACATCGCCTACTACCAGACAGGCGTTTAAAGCTCCTAAACATGATGTCAACACACAAAGGCAATCGATTCCATCTATCTAAGACTCACTGCAACACAAACTGCGCTACACTGACCCACAGGGTTACGAACCCCAGCCCTTTAAGGCCAAACGTTAAAGCCCGGGACTGGGGAGGCGGGTTTGCATGGCGATGTTGAGAGTTTGGGAACAACTCGGTAGTTCAAGTTTGTTACATGTTGAAGTGAGGGCGAGATTGTAATCAGAGGGTGGAGGGTGAGAAGTTGGGGCGCAAAACGGAGTTGAATGTTTCCCAGTGCCTGGATCAAACTGGTGCTTGCTGTGAAACAAGCTGCGTTCACACCACGTCGCGGCAGTGCTCTGCGGGATGCGTTTCACAAAATGCGAACAGCAATGCAACAAACCACACTGCGTTGCGTCTCATAGCTCCATCCGTAAAAGGTATTTCAAATAAATGCAAAATCATGAATCATCTGTGTCAGCCCATCCACATGTTTCATCTCCGGGAACCTAAATTTGGTTCACATCTCTTAAAAACGTCCCCGTATTACATAAAACTGCAATTATTATTATTTCTGCCTCTAATACAACGGTGGCTTGGAGTAACATCAGCTTAGCGTCAAATTAATGTACGTTCAGACCAACGACGGCTACAGACTATTACGACCTTCGTTAAACAATATTTGTAGTTAAATTCTAAAAGGTTTTGAAGATGGTGTATACTATTGTGTGGTGATGGGTTTATGGACCTTATCCATCGTCCGAAGAGTGAAATATTAAAAATATTAAAAATTAAAAAATTAAAATCACAGCGTTTCGGAAGCTGGATCTGCTTCCGTCCTCAGGCGAATGGAGGGGGAGAAGAGAAGAACACACATTCTGTTGGGCCCCTTGGACAGAGCTAGCCTCCATCACTGGGTGAAGGCGAGCTGATGAACTGGGCACATTTATAACATCTCGCAGTTACCAGTTCTCATAATTGAGACAGTGTTCTCTGTAAGGTACGAGCTGAGGCCAAAGAAACAAATGACCCAAACATGGCGACCGAGCATGATCGACTGAAAATCTCCCCGTTTATGATTTCTCGACACTTACCAACCATTGGTCACAGTATCATCGACTGCAATCCGTTGCTAAAATACGGAAAAAATCGTACAGGATGTGTTCTGCCAAACGTTGGAAGGCACACTGCCAATACAGGGTGTGTTGTGTAAAACGTGGGAAGGCACACTGCCAATACAGGGTGTGTTGTGTAAAACTCAGGACTGCACACTCCCAATCCTCGCATTTTCACTGTTCCTCCCGTCACTATTGGCGAGTCTGAACACTAGGGACAATAATGGAAGGAATGCACCCAAAGATTCATGTTGTGCGAACACTTGTTAATACACAGCTTAACCCTTGAATTAGCTTGGAGCAATTCAAAATGTTACACGCAACTGAATGAACGGAACAGAACTTCGGACCTCGCCGAAACAAAGTAACAGGTCATGCGCACTAAAGGGCTCTGTGAACCTAACAACCGCTAATGCTTTGTCGCGTAGCGGTTCTGCAGCCACTGCGGTTCCGAGGTAAGGCGGCAGCTATGCCCGTACCCTGTCGTAAGCTAATCAAACCACACTTTATGTAAGCGTCTAGATCAATGGAAACTCGCATCAAAGCTAATAGAAATCGCACTTAAAAGGAAATCAATGCATATTTGTACAAAAGACCTGCTGTGATCAAAACGCATCCCTATATACGCTACGTGTTACAGATACAGACAAGGTAGGGGTACTGGCCCATACGCTTCACGTCACATCTTACAAAATCACCCACCGATTTCCAGCGACATTATTCCTACGGGCAAACAATGAGATAGGAATGTGACTGAAAGCAAGGTTTGGGAAGGAGGCACTACGGTCCGTCGAAACGTCGGTAACTATCTGTCAGTCTACAGAGTGCATAATCCCAGATAACTTGACGTTTCAGCAACACCGCTGTGAAAACCTGAAATACCGCAAAGTCAAATTACGTGCAATACGCACTGCGCATTTTATTTCTAAATGCTGTCACCAAGGCGCACACTTGGTTTATACAGTGAAATAACACAAGCAGCTGGGATGACTTCGTCACAACAATGACTCGGCCACACGCTCGAGAAGTGGGAAATCGTCATTTGATTCTGGACACGGAACTTATTCCTAAAGCGTCCAGACCGGCGCTGCGGCCCACCTATCATGTTAAATGGATATCGGAGTTCTTTTATCGGATGAAACGCAGCCAAGGCGTTGAGGAACACCGCTCAAATTCACGCGAGTTTAACCACAAGTGGAGCTCTACCTCCGTCCCAAAATCTACTGCCACGGCGTGCACACAGGCAATGCTACATACAGTACAGAGACTCAAGTTATGGAGACGCGTCAGGACGCTTGACACTTAACAATAGATCCACAGTGTTTTAACAACTGAGCGCTTGTGGCGCTAGTATAGCCTCGCACTGTTGACAAAGGATTTGACCCTTCTCCGCTGAGTTGTTTTTGCGAGCAAGAGATTATCTGTAGCAAGCTTCGACACAAGTTTGCAATGGAAACAAATGGTAACGGGCCAGTGTCAACAGGCACATAATCGATCGCTACTGGATTCGATAAGAAGCCTAAATAAAGCACCATCATTACCTGACGATGATCGGACCGGATGACTGCAGAGTGGTGTCATCATCATTACCACAAGCATAACTGTTTCTACTTGTGTAGAAGAACTGTCAAAATACATCACCATGGATACTTGATGATCCATCCTATATAGACCAATGGAACGTACACCAGTAACTCTGAAACACTAGTATTTTTTTTGTTCCAATGGCGCAACAGCCCCCAGTGGGCCAAAGACTCCTCATTATCGCGGCTTCACGATCACATTAAGACACACACCACACTCGGCAGGACTCCTCTGGACGAGTGATCAGCCCGACGCAGAGACCTCTGCCTGACAACACAGAACACTCACAAGAGACAAACATCCATACCACCGGCGGGATTCGAACCCACAATCCCAGGAAGCGAGCGGCCGCAGACCGCGCTGCCACTGGGATCGGCAAAACACTAGAATACCTTCTGTTAAATTGGTTCAAAATTTGTTTGGCTACTAAATGGTCATTATTTTATTTGGCAACTATCGGTTGCAAGTTACTGTCGTCTCTAGTTAAGATTCAAATATAGCCCTTTGCAATCAACAGTTCCACGCTGCATATGTCGGCAAAGCGGACAATACAAGACTGACAATATTTTCATGGGACATCTTTCTTAAATGCGAAGGCTGAGAAACGAAGACCAAAGGTAACTCTGTAAGATTCTGACGACGGTAAATCACACGTGAAATCACTTCCTTTATGAACTTTCTACATGGTGCCGTGTTCACAGATAACACAAATGACAAAAAAATTTACAAAACACTGCATTTTGGGGACCGGATCAGTCCCCGATATCAAGTGGAAGATCGAGTGACCTCAGTTGCCCACAGGTTAGAAGCACCTTTGCCTATTATGCCTAATTTTAAACTTTATTCTTAGCCTGAGGATGGAAACCGATCCTGTCCCCGAAACGCGGTACTTTGTTCATGTTTAATCTTTTTTTTCACACGAAACGAAAAAGCTCACGAATCAGTTGGTTCCAAAAAGTACGCGACTATTAGCAGATTCTAACACAGCTTGCTCCGTCAAGATTACACGGTCTAAGTACACTTTTCAAGCGTGTTTTAGGACATATTTTTCCAAGTTCTTTGGTTGTCCCATTTTCGTATGACGAACACAGCACTGCTGCAACTAAAAGTGTGCTCTGTCAATGTGGCGAAATGTCAAGATGCTCTCAAAAACCACTTCGTGCGTAAAATTTCATCAGAAAAATAGCGCGGAAGTGAAGACGAATTGCTGGAGCCAAGACGCGCGATATAAGCAGCGACTCGTGCACTGAGAGTCGGCGGTGACGGCTAGGGCGCAGAGGGAATCCCCTCGCCAAGCGGCTCTTCAATTTGTATCCGCCTTAGCCAGCCGCGGCATTTTGTTTTGCGTATTACCGACTGCTTTGTGTAAGCAAAGGCTATCCGTATTCGCTGGCGGCTGTATTGGAACAAGAAAGCTCAACTCTTCGTAGCATCTCTTCCTGAAACACTGTAATATGCTTCAGTGTCAATTCAGTCTGTCATATTCTCACGTACTATCTGTGTTCACTGAAGAAACGGACAATGAATTTAGGCTTTATTAACCCTTTGCAGTCCAAATTACTATCATGAATTCCAACAGTGTAATCCTCACTAATTTTCCATAAAATCTCTAGTCTTCGATTTTCAAGATTGGCGAATAGATGGCAGCTTAGGAAAACCTAAAATCAGGCGCTGTAAAATAACGTGCCGATGTGAGTTCAACACTGGACCTGGTACAATGGAAAGCGCTGTCGAGTTTCACTCTAGACTGGACAAATAAGAGTCAGGTGTCAGCAGCAGACACAGTTGCTGATTTCCTATAAAAACTTGCCAACCTCAGCTACTTTTATGGAGAGAATACGTCAGGGTCCAGTTCCATCGTGCTGCTCTTCTGATAACAATCTGTCCCTGAAAGCATAGAGGGACAGAACGTACAGAGTCCCACTCGTTGACCTTGGCTCTGGGACGTGAGTAGTCAGCTTCACGTGCCGGCCGGTTTGCCCAAGGGAATCAACCCCCCTCCCTCGTTTGAATTCAATGAGAGGCTGGGTAGACTTTTGGAAAAAAAAATATTTTAGTTTTCTAGTAAGGAACATTAATCTGTTTAGCTGCAGAACTCATTACACGGACACAAACCTTCTTCAGAACGCGGTAAAACTTGGTGAATGTGCAGACGATATATCCAGCGACAACACAACCCACAGGCTAACGTCGGGCAATCACACATGTACTGGGTTACGCTCCCGTCTGCAGCCATTTAATATGTGCGATATCGTTTGCTGTTCCTTCCAGTCAGTTTCCATCTTCTTCCATTCGGAGTTCAGAGCTGCTCGCTGCCGGCCGGATTAACCCAGGGGCGCTGTGGAAGTTACGAGTGTAACCCAACACTACTGCCGAGTATCGAAACAAGGTCGTTCGGGCTACGCCAAGGTACTGGCCACTCCTGCTGTACCTTCCGCAGTAGCTCCTTACTTCCTGGTACATAAACAGTCCCGCATTACAACTAACGTTCACGACTGGGTGCTTCGCCAGGCTGCATACAGTCCGAAGCCAATGGGAGTAACAATAGCAAAAAGAACTTTAGAATAAAAAACACCACTAAAAGTCAGCATGGTATGCAAGCTGCGTGATCGTAGACTCTGATATGTTTCTCGGTCCATTTATGTATCGTCAAATTCAAATATATAATTTGCAGAAATAATAAACTGCACTAAATTAAGCGTCCGAACCGGCAAACCACGTCACATCAATTCAGAATGATCTAGCAGGCCTATACATATTCATGATACGCTGCACCGGGTACTCAGCAAACCGTCACCTCTATACAGTTCAGGTCGACGTATTTTCATGCAGTGACAGAAACACTGCCATTATACTGTGCACAACCCATCTTCACAGCACGAAATTTCTTTTAATTCTCACAACACTGTAAGCACATTACCTGGCAACGGTCGTCACAAATACATAGCCTCTTTATTCATACACCTGCCATTTAATCAACAACGCTGTCAGCACTCTGTACATAGTTTGGCATGACACGAGATGACAATTACTGACAAAGTAAATGGATAAATGTGGATGGAAACGGTCGCGGTAAACAAGACAAGGAAAGTGAGAATTCGAGTCTTTTGGAACGCGACACTTTGCCTTTGGGTGAATGGTTCCCGACATTTTGAAAAGTCATAGCGCCTTCATATTCAGGGTCAAGTTGTGCGGGAACAACTGTTTAACCCTTGAAGATGAACTTTTCAAGAACCTCCGAAACGCCGGGAAAAACCTAATGACACAGCGTCACATCCCAAAACATCTGAGTCCTCAATCAAACTGCTGCAGGAAACTCAATACACGACATTACTGCTAAGTAAAAAGGTACAAGAATCTTTTTTTAAAGAAGGCCATCCCGCTGTGTTGTTAGAAATACCAATAATAAATCAGTGTGTGTCCAAACACAACTAAATTCTGCTTCGACCTATCTCAGGCCATCCTCAGGTTCAGTTTGCAACAGCTGTGGCAGCAGCGCTGTGCACAGTACTGTTCCTGCTTATGGCGGCAACAGTTTCCACGGCTGTAATAATTTTAACTGGTTTACGGACTGACACAACGCAGATTTCTTTCCTAATGTTTTAGAGACCGACTGTGAATGTGAGGGCGACCTGAGATAGGCCGAAACGTGTAGTTCTACATAATAAACACAATTTTTTCTTTACAGTATGCATACCGGTGTGAGTACAATAAATACACATAAAACGAAAGCCGTCCTCACAACTGTTGTTGGGAGGACGGCTTCCATTGTACATGTATTTATGGTACTTACAGTGGTATGCATATTGCAAGATCCCAGTGGCCAGCCACGCCAAAAGCGTACATCAATTTAAAAGTGTAAAAAAGGAAAATTCTTACATGCAACGCCAACGTATATTTTAACCAACAATGCGTTGAGAGGAACATCAGTCCAAAATATGCTAATATCAAAATCCCTCACACCTCACCAGCTGCCAATCTTACAAAAAAGAAAGAAACAGACTTCAGTTGCGTTTGGACAGACGCTGATTTAATTGTTGAACAAGATTCTAACACAAGAGTGGGTAGCGCAGCGGTTTAAGGTAAACAAAACAACAGAACATAAAATAAATGTGCCAGCTCATTCCGCTTCATGCTACGATGGTGGGGGCAGAGTCGATGTCTGGTCGGCAGACACAGGTGCGTCTGCACAACACATCTGTTCCTATCAGTACCGGCTTCTTTACGGGTTTCATAACCAACGACGTAAGCAAAGTTTCAATCAAGCATTGCAAGATATGCTGCCTGCTTGTTACAGCAATTCTGCACTCTTCTTGGCGTTCCTATTTAACCTGCACTCTTCAGGCCCAAAATGTGTGTCAGTTTGCAATATCGTCACCTTGATATCTGAACACAAACAATAAAACCTTCTTCTCAATTTAGCATCGAATATGAGAATGAGTGGAGCTATACCTTTACTCCCCTATATGCCTTCGTGACGTAGACAGGGACAACAACCAGTCTCGACGCATGGTTACGCACAATTAATGCCGTCTACTGTACGCATTACGACAGACATAGCAGGAAGAACGACGTCACCTGTTCAGTATATCTAGCAGCCCTGCAACCGGAATCAGTTCGACTGACAGACGAAAGGTCAAACCACGTCTGCTTCCTCAGAACGCGACAGGCGACCGATCTTTAACCTTTATGTGCCCGTTATTAGCGTGAAGCGAATGTTAACGGATGGCGTGACTCCGCACCAATGAATCTTTGACAGTGACACAGCAAAGCAATCGCCTCTGCGTACCGCGCAGTTTTGTGGAACTATCCTGTCGCCCGTACGTTCTTCTAAAGCAGCAGAACGGCACGGATCGTCAATTATTCCAGCACTGTGACACGATCAGTCACGGAGTAATAATGGATACCCAGAGTAACCTCTTAGCGACTTTCTGAATCTACACAATGGGATGACCCAAATAATAACTCGAACACCATGGGCGGCTTGGAAACCCGATGTTGGTTGAAGACAAACATTCGAGTACTGTGGCATGCTACATTGTGTCGATTCGTGAATGGGAACGACGTTTCGGAGGAGCGTACTGCTTTCATGTTTGGGCTCAGCAGTCCGAGAACGAATTACTTGACCACGAATAACCTCAGTGTGTGGCTTCCGTCGTGTTTTATAGTACGAAACCACGAACACTTTTCGATTCAGTGCACAGGACTCTACTGACAGAAGAAATCCTCCTGTTGACAGTAACCAGTTACACGTTCTGCCGTTATACCAAAGCCACTGTCAGGCTGAACGACTATAAGTGAAAGGTGATACAAGTTTTTCGTTAATGTACTTTGATAGTGCTTTAGTTTGACGATGACTTTGATAAAAAGCCGAAACATGTAGCTATTTATTGTCAACAACTCCTCACAAAGATCCTTAGTGTGTTACGAAATAAATTACTAAGTGTCAGGGTTTCACGCAATTTCCACAGACATTCGTTCACATTAGTTGTGCAAACAGTGTTACAACAGTAGCACACAGAAAGCGCGCCACCACTAACGCTGGCAGCCTTGGCAGGTGGCGGCCTGCGACAGGGGCTTCGAGGGTTACGGGCAACTGGGGAGAGGGCAGTGGGATTTGATAATTCCGGAGATAAGAACTCGATGCAGTCTCCGGGGAGACAAAGCAAACGCGATGAAGAGTTTTGGTAGCAAACTGGACTGAAGAGGCGAAATGAAACTGCCTCCAGCCGAGCGTGACTCACACAAACACACACACCAGCAGCGGATTATTGCCAAGATAAGCCGTATGATTTCTGACGTTCTTCACTTAACATGACCACCTAGCGATGGGCTGGTAGCGTCAAATGATTCCTCTGCTCCCGCAAATTTTGGAAGTTCTGTGCTGTTGTGACGTAACAGTTTAATTTTCTGAAGTCTGTTGGGCATAAGACCGTGTACCTGATTAGGCTTCGTTAAATAGCTAAGCCCCCAACCCGTACAGTATCTAGAAGAAACGTAAGAAGGTAATTATCTATCTTCTTTTCTAGCAGATGTCTGGGCTAGCCGTTTGTCCTATGAGCATCACGAACCGGCAAACTAATCCGCGTACGGATCTGTTAGGCCAACCGCAATTTTGTGTGTCTGTTTCGAAGTATTGTTACCTAAGTAAGATACCGAGTTATGAAGCAGGTAATATTTTGCTGCCCGTTCAACCTTTTTAGGCGCGTCCACAAAATTGCGAAAAGCGACTGTTAGCGTCGTCATGCCTGTCTGTCTGTCCGTGTACTGGAGACAGGTGGCTCCGAGACAGCATAAACACGGGGACCCGGTCCACCTTGGACTGAGACATGCACTAGAGACCTGAACATAAAATGCCACAAGCTGGAAGATTCAACTACCAACCGCAACAATAATTTTAGTAATATGTATCATGTAAGGAATATTACAATCACATTTCAACCACAAGTTTTTAAGAACAGTGCCAGTTGTACCT
The DNA here is from genome assembly GCA_013340265.1 of Coptotermes formosanus. Classification (NCBI taxonomy): domain Eukaryota; kingdom Metazoa; phylum Arthropoda; class Insecta; order Blattodea; family Rhinotermitidae; genus Coptotermes; species Coptotermes formosanus. The sequence continues at coordinate 32,697 of BLKM01009272.1, read as the reverse complement.
GTTGTGCATAAACGACATCAACAACGGAGTCAACTACAGACTAAAACCATGCAAACGGTGCCTTGTCACTGGCAGTTGGTTTTAAACCTGGCACACTGCTCTCCCTGAAGATGTCACCCTTGTGCCGAAACGTGTCGAAGCCACGTGATTAACAATCATGTGTAACTAATAATGTACACTTAGTTGGTACAATAAATTGAATACACTGATATAAAAAATGTGTAGACTGGACAGCGTAAAAATATGATATTTACGTTTACACCAACCCAGTCCTGATTTCAGACGTACTCATTGCTGTAAAATTTACACAACACGAACAATACTCGCGCACACAGAAGACAGTTCGTTTCTTGTTAAACATGTAACTGATAAGTAGGTCTGTGGCGGAGTTACTACCCCCAGCCCTGCCGTGTTCAGAGGATTTGCTAAAACTAACCGCGCATCGTGAAACATAATCATGAAACTAAGCCTGTCGTCTCTGTCTCTCAAAAGGCCTATGTTTACGCAAGTAGGAGCTGTTACATGCACAAGGAAAACTTGGTGACTTAGCCGACTTAGCCAGTCTGCTAGGGAGGTGTCTGGTTGCCTAGCAACCGATTTACGCCTATTATTCCGACAGCCACATCTGAGCTATATTGCGTTTAAGCTCTCCCTAAATGCTCGAGTCTCAATACACAGCTTTATGCATTAACAGGAGCACAGAGGCCTCTTCCAAGTTAGACTGTTCTACATTCATACTAACTGATTTATGTACGATTCTGTACACCTCACTGTCTTTGATGTTCTTTGCAAGTGATGCGAGTTACGGAGAGAAGCTACAGGTTAGTTCCTCCCCGTAGTAACAGTATTTTAAAGCCCAGTGGTTACTATACGTGCCGCCAGCTTTAACGTTCACAAATACTGCGTTCTGCCCACACAGTGTGTTTATGTGTTTTGTGTGGATCTCAGAACAAACAGCGATTACTGCAGTGAAAGAAACATCTGCAGGCATTAACAAATACGACCAGGAATTAACACTCCTCTTGTAACACGAAGTGACAACATTAGGGTAGCACAGCGACAGTTACAAAGAAAACATCCAGATGCAAGAACAGTTCTGATTATCTCAGCCAAAAATTGCATCTTTATATTTTAAAATAACAACAAATCTGACTTGACCCCAGCAGCTATAAACCTACCTGATTTAACCTCAGCAGCTACACCAGACCTGACCCCAGCAGCCATACCTGATATGACTACAGCAGCAATATCGGTCCCCTGCCTTGCAATATGGAAGGCACTTTTTGTGTATTCCATTGTGACTTCCTTTGTACAAAATAAACGAGGCATCATGGACGCTGGGCATCTTGCCATTGTTGTCGGAAAACACATTCCCAGTAAAGGTGAACTTTAGGTATACACAAGTGGCCGTGTGGCCATCGTTGTCCCCCCCCCCCCCCCGGGTTCCCCACGACGTGGCTATCACGGGTAATGCACATACCCTCTGCGGTAATCTGCCAAGGAGCAGGGGCCCTTCAAATACGGCTTCTCGTTCAATAGCAAGGTACAGCACAGCCGCACATGTACGGACAGCGAAAACGCCGAACATAAACATACCAGGAAAAAAAAATACACGTAAGTACAGGCATTTGGAACAGCAGATTTTTATGACAGTCAAAATGACATGAAAAATAAAGGCCTAATTTGACACGGTTTATAGGTGCAATCGAAATTTTGTGGCATGTGAATAAAGGGTTATAAAGGGCACAAAAAGGAAATCTGTGACGACTGTCAGCTTCGTACATGACCGCGTAGTGTTTTGTGCCACGCTGATGGAGCACAACCCTTCTACAGTAACTACTAGGCGCGAAAATACACAATAAATACGTCATGTTCTGGGATCTTTAACCTTTTCAAGCGTAGCGGGTACTTTATGTAGCACCTGGTTTAATATCCAAAAATTCTACACTGTACTGACACTGAGTGTACGTGCTTTGTACGGATCTCAGAACAAACAGCAACTTTTGCCTTATACATAATTAACCTTTTAAAGCCTAGCGGTAACTTTATATACAATCAGGTTTAACCTTAAAAAATTCTACGTGGTGCCCACATTGCGTTTATGTGTTTTGTACGGATCTCAGAACAAACAGCAACTTTTGCCTTATACATAATTAACCTTTTAAAGCCTAGCGGTAACTTTACGTATAACCAGGTTTAACATTAAAAAATTCTACGTGGTGCCCACATTGCGTTTATGTGTTTTGTACGGAACTCAGAACAAACAGCAACTTTTGCCTTATACATAATTAACCTTTTAAAGCCTAGCGGTAACTTTACGTACCACCAGGTTTAACCTTAAAAAATTCTACGTGGTGCCCACATTGCGTTTGTGTTTTGTACGGATCTCAGAACAAACAGCAACTTTTGTCTTATACATAATTAACCTTTTAAAGCCTAGCGGTAACTTTACGTACCACCCGGTTTAACACTAAAAAATTCTACGTGGTGCCCACATTGCGTTTATGTGTTTTGTACGGATCTCAGAACAAACAGCAACTTTTACCTTACACATAATTAACCTTTTAAAGCCTAGCGGTAACTTTATATACAATCAGGTTTAACATTAAAAAATTCTACGTGTTGCTCACGTTGCATTTATGCGTTTTGTACGGATGTCAGAACAAACAACAACTTTTGCCTTATACGGCATTAATTGCGACGCCCCTTTGTGCTCAATCACACATATAAAAATACACAGGAGCAACTGTAAGCTTAGACACTACAGCAGTCTCAACCTTGGCTTATTTTACACCAAATCGCCACCGTCCCGGGATTTAAGCGGCGACATCGCACATGTCATTGTGTCCATTACCGAAACTTAGTGGATATTTTTCTTCAGGAGAGGAATACCAGAGCTTTACTGCTAACGCCTTACGAAGACGCCTCAAGGAAAGGACTGAGACGCTGACAATGGCATCACCCAGCTTTAAATTCCTGTCCTTAAATTTCCCACCAACCGCGGGTGGAATTAATGCTTACTGTTCGAAGTAAACAAGTGTCGGACACATTCACTTGGCAGTAACACTCTTGACTTTATGATGATGATGATGATAAATTTATTGAATTGAGTTATTATAAAAACACGTGGAACTCACACCACCGATATTTTGACGCGAGACGCCAGTCACTGGGTACTCCATTAACGACGTTTCGATGCAACACAGTGCCTTCACCTCCAAGGGACAAGAGGGATTCTTCTCGGACATCTAGACCACTGAAGATGAAGGCACCAGGTTCCTTCGAAACGTCAGGTATCAATTACCCACTGATGCGGTGACATGTCCCAGAATAACGCAGTTCTCAACCGCACCGCCTAGAAAACTTAAAAAATCACAGAATTCATCTAACTGCTGACCGTCTGTAGCTTGATTTTCACGGTACACGTTCTCTTCTTTATTATACACTTCTATTTTTACATTTATCTTACTTTATTTTGCCATTTACACCTCACTTTCTCTAAACATTGTCCGAATGCCCTTACTTGACTCTTACCTGTATAGTTTCGTATTTTCTATCGTTCATTTCCAGACACTTTTACGTGCATGAAGTTCCATTCATCCGTGTCTTGTCTCCAGACACCACGTGTTTCACGTCTCCATTATCTGAAGATACAAGACACTTCCCTTCATTTATTCCTCCTCTAATTCTTCTCAGTTTCCGAACTCCTGCTTCCAACCGAATGCACATTTTCTCTCCTCTCCAGTGCAACATTCGATGTCTCCCGACATGCCTTCGGGAGACATGCTGCTCGAACCGCTGTCTTGCCACGCACATACCGGGATAGTGTGTTGAAACAAACCACACCAACTACTTCAGCTACTCGCATCCGTAAAGTTCCTTATTGTAGGTTAATTTTACGATACACCCGGTACCTGTATGTACCGGGTGTATCGAAAGTTAGGCCACAGTGACAGGTGACTGATAAACGGGACAGGGCTGCGAAGGAAGTCGTCGTGATTTAATGTATTATCTTCGAGGAGGTACTGAAGATAAACATGACAAACCTAAGACACGAACCGAACAACTCCTACATATGAGTCTAAAGCGGTACCGCTGCGATAAGCTGCTCAACTCCACCACCTTGTAATCTCATTTGATGCTGTATAACATCTGAACTTGAAGCGGATAATTAATTAATTTACGAAACAATTAATTAACCAGGATGAGCACTTATGTAGGAGATCTGGCTTTATGATTACCATGGCTGTCTGCCGGAACCAGTGCATGCGAGATACGCTGAAGACCTTGCCGTTGGAACTGTCGAAAACGAAACTGTCTGCAATGCCGGCATGACAGTACTTTGGCCACATCCCGTTCTTTAAGGAAAACACAGGCTTATAAACATCTGTTTGTGTGCTGCTTTAAATCCTTACACATAAGCAGGCTTCCATGACATTTAGTGTCGACATTATACCAACGGAGGTCACAACAACTTCGTACTTTTGAATGTATTAGACCGGACGGAACAGCAAGACAGAAGTAACTGTCGCGGACTGAAAGACTGCGCCGCTGCAGTTTTGTGGCGACACGAATGCGCCACCGGTAGGAAACACGTTACGAGTACGGTATAGGGATAGACAGCACACCACGGAAGAACACAGCGCCATTTCAGGCTTCCTGCGCGGTGCAGATGACATCTTCGCTCTTCTGGGATGTTACGCAGGTTTGATTGGTAGATAGTTGCTGACGTTTCAGAACAGCCTATCGCTCCCATCTTCAAGGATAGGCTGCCCCGAAACAGCGGTAACTAAGCACCAATCAGCGCTGCATAACACCCCAGAAGAGCGACGACCTTACTTGAAGAAAACAGCTTTGCAGTGAAAACCTGAAGTTACGGCCGACGAATTTGTTATAGACAGTGCTCTTAACCAACCATTACTATTAATAAACAACAACAACAACAACAACAACAACAACAACAACAACAACAACTGCATAGCAATACAATGGATACTCCGTGATTCGACGGTGCTTTTAACTGCCAACAGACCAACTGGCGGGCTAAATGGCATGTCAGTTCTAAGTAATAAATACACGAGAAATGTACAGGAGGCAGCTACAGGACGCGATTAATAAATTTGGACCGACACTCCACATTTAATATACAAACTTTCGCGCACAGCAGCAACGCGCGTTGTCTTTCAGTTCTCTGTGCGTCTTTATACAGTAGTAAAGACATGCTGATCCACATGCTGAAGTTAGTTGTTGTTTAGGAGCTACAAACTGTCCCCCTTACTTCGTCCCTGAATATCACAGATGACACTGTATATTCCGGGCCGTGAAGGATTTCTACGCAATACACCTGCCGTGCGTGCAGATACCACACAAGTGGCACTGTGCACAGTGAGTATTTAGAACTGCTGTAAGTGTGCCCATTCGGAGGTAAAATTCATGAACAGACTGAACATGCTGATGCAGTTCCCCGAACACCAAATTTAATTAAAATCCTTAATGCGATCCATATTCCGTGCAGCCGCTTTACACACAGAAGTTTCGTTTTCAGCCATCAGGGAGTCACTTCTCACAAATTACTGGTACTATATTGTGACTAATTATATTAATAATTAACGCACATATCACCATTCATTGACATACTGTATGTTGCGCGCGCCTGTGAAAGTGACTCCCTGATGGTGGCTACGCCGGTTAGCCGAAACACGCAGAAGTAAAAAAGAATTGTTGTGTAGTGGTTGGTAATAAAAACTCGTGTGTTAATTAAAATCCATTCAACAGTTTCTGAAATGAAAACTGCAAACGAACAGTCACACTCTTGTCAGTGCCACGTTTCTTATTACAAACAATATTACACCAAGAGTAGCAGTTACATTCCATTCGTGCATTCGTCTATTTTGAAGGCGTCTCCCACTTCTCCACACAAGTTTATCAGCACACGCTGTATCACAAAGCTCGTCTGTGCGGTGTTATCAGTCAGCGGTTTTGGTCCTGACAATGTGGATAACATTCCGTGATTAATCCTTTAAAGACGAATCGTATGTTTTACGTATATAAGGACTCAGTGCGTACCGCGCTGTAAACACTTTCCACTTGGGTTATAAAAACCAGTCTCTTAATGTTTTATAAGGCAAAAGTTGCTGTTTGTCCTGAGATCCGTACAAAACACATAAACGCAATGTGGGCACCACGTAGAATTTTTTAATGTTAAACCTGGCGGTACGTAAAGTTACCGCTAGGCTTTAAAAGGTTAAGACGTGCCGAGTTGGACAGTGTACAGTAACGCTTTGATCTGAAAACTTTACACACACACACACACACACACACACACACACACACACACACACACAACAATACGACTTGTGTAAGCAAGAATAAGAACAAAATCAGGGGCACTACGGTAAATTATTTCGCTGCAACATTTGCCGGGCGTATCTGGGAAAGTTCGGACCACAGTGTCAGTTCAATTTCCTCCCCAGCACGCCATGCTGTCGAAACCCGGAGGCAGGGGGTTGAAGGGAAAGATATTGCTTTCTTTACAGCTTTATGACTCCTGGTACATTATATCTGAGGTATCGAACTGCTCTTGGCAGATTTGTTGCAATCCGATCGACATGGGTGGTTTCGGGGCCGCAGCGGTGTTACCTGCTTGGACAGACGGCGAGTCTAAACAACGCGGGAAACAGAGTTAAAAAGGTGGAAACAAAACACGGGGACGAACACCATGATGCTACAGAAAACGGTTGGTTTCCCCATGTCGCTGCTGATCCATGTATCGCTTTCCACTTGGTTTGAAACGCGGGATGCTACGTCTTGGGAATTGCTCATCTTCCGTGTTCAACGGACCGTTTCCTAGATACATAAAGTCCACAGGTTTTCGCAACACGGTAACATTCTTCACGGAATAAAATTCCATTCGCAGATTCCTTGCTGCATCGCACGCCACGTATGCCTTCTCTAACAAGTCTCAAAGGATATGAATGCCTGTAATTTTCGATTGATTTCTACGCAATTTTCAGCGATAATTCAGTACGTGTATACCAGTAAGCACACTTGTCACATTTTATGGCATGTTCTCACTGTAGGTGTCTCCAAAACAATAACCAGGCACAGCAAGTTAAATCTTGCATAACAGTAACAAATGATGGCGTTCGCAAAACTTCACAGCATACAACGCACGGCAATATACACACATATAGCCTGACAAGTCGCCAAACAGCAATACAGTGCTGTATATATAACACTAATGCATACACATAATACTGTACACAAATAGAATTAACCTTGCAGTGAATGTTAATTGCAGTTTAATTTCATATAAGGATAATAAATCCACGATCCAGGTTATGAAAAGATCAATACACTGCCACATACACGCGAGTGTCAGCAAAGACTGAGCGCGCGTCCGTGTCCGCCACGTACCGGCCGCTTCGCTAATTAACAGTAAAGATCGCAAATTTGACACATTCCCTTTGCAAACGAAAATGTCGGAACCAACAGAGTTCGTCCGTTAAGTCCGAAATCCGTACATACCAGGTCCGTTAATGCGAGGGTCTGCAGTACATGTGTGTGCAAGGCAGTCCAGTTGAAACGCAAACTCCAACACACCGGAACGCCACTGGTCGCAGCACTACCGCCCCGCTGTAACCGTGTGCTTTTCACAGTCGTTATGATTACATACTTCACTTTTTAAAACTTTCGTTAGCAGTAAACTGGGCAAGCCGGGGAGTGTCTGTGTCTGTTGTGTGCGAGCCCTTTGTACTGGCTTTCTTCTTGCTCTCAGCTTTTACAAAAATGCGGCGCCGAACTGTCTTTGGAGATGGCACAGTTCCCATGGAGGCTCTGAGACCTGCACCATTCAGCACAGCTGGGCGGGTTGTCTTGATGCGCACTGAAGCTCTAATACATCTCTGATAGCTCTGACGTTTGGTCACACTTTAACATCTTTCGTGGGCAACATTTTACTCTATATTCCTCTCAGAAACATTCGTTGCACTTCTTTCTTTCTTTCTTTCTTTCTTTCTTTCTTTCTTTCTTCCTTCCTTCCTTCCTTCCTTCCTTCTACCTACCTGTTCACAGCAAGTGTCGAGGGTTTTGTGATTTCATTTGATCACACTCAAGCACACAACACAGTCGTACGGCTCCTCTGGGCGAGGGATCGGCCCGTCGCAGAGACCTCTACCTGACAACACAACACTCACAACAGAAAAGCATCTAACTCCTCGGAGGGATTCGAACCCACGATCCCAGCAAGCTCTCGGCCGCAGACCTACGCCTTAGACGGCGCGGCCACTGGGATCGCGTTGCACTCCTATGGCCACTTAAACCAACAACTAAACCAAGCATATTAACATCTTCCCCTGATTTTTCTCACGCTTGTCCTACGCCTGCGATGTTCTGCACTGGGTCGTTCTGTGACGATGAAATATCTCGGTACACCTCTCCGAACGACCCACATTTTAGAATATTTTCCTTTCTCGAAAAAAGTTTATTTGCTTGTGAGATGGCCACCCTGTCTGTGTGCGTCTACCTCCGAACATTTTAAGCTAACCGATTTTCACGCAACTGGAACTCCGGCACACACCGAACATCCTGGTCCTTCAGTAGTTTCTCAGTCTCGTAGAAAAATGGTGGCACGGCGTCCTAATGAGGCCACGACAGCTTCACTTCACGTCCTCTAAATATTCATTATTCACGATCACAACACAACCGTCACCATGAAGTCTCACACAACTGCCAGTGCAGTCGAATCATGACAGACAAATAAACGGTGCACTGGGAGATGTCTGAGGGCAAAGAGGAAGGCGGATGTCGTTCTTGTAGTGTCCGAGGGTAACCACAAAAACCTGCAATTACGGCTGACGCTATTCCGGCCAAGGCCCAAACCAGGCAACCACGTCAGTGCGTTTACAGACGGTGCCGGCGGCGGGAAACAGTAAATTCTTAGGCCTGCTGCTTGAAATCGCTGTACACGTGTGCGTGTGCGTGCGCGCGCGCGCGCACCTACGTAAGATGGACTCAATCAGCGATGAAAGGAGTTCCAAAACGTGGTACCGCTAAATTTTATGAAGAACTCGAAAGCGATTTCAAATTTTCTTCGTGTTTTCCCCCTATCTCACGAACAGTGCTACCGTCTAGCGTTATACGGACTGCGTAGCGATTGTAGGGCTATTGCTAGGATACGAAGAAGACCAGAACCAGAGCACCCAACTTGACGCATAGCGAAAGCGCCACAGCATATGTGCTATAAACACATTTCCTAAGCTGCTGAAACCGGTTTCATTTGTTGATCGTTAACGTAACTCAACAACGCTGTTCCAGCTGCAGAGATTACATAGCGTGCAAGGTGCACCAAATTTAGAGAGGGCTGCTGTAACGTGAAGCCAAACGACGTCTGCGTATTCGTATGAAATCAACTCTCGAGCAATGAATCCGGTTTCCTTTGTGCACAACAAAGGATTTTCCGTCTCATGTGCACTCATTGCGAGCGGATTTACAAACAGCAGCCCACTGCGTCTTTCAAGAGAGCTGGGATTTAAATTCCACGTCGCTATGAGGGTGACTTTGCTGAACTAGATCTCAGCCGAAAGCCTACCGTATAAACTTTTATTGGTCCGTAACGGAACAATGATCGACATTTACGACTCGAACCAAATCTTCCAGTGACTAACTCCAAGGGGTAGCATCTATAAAGTTACAGGAGAAATAACAACCGATACGTATGTTTCTAGAATTTTTTGGACTAAGCTATGCAGGACTCTTTTTATGATTACATTTGTTTTTTTTTCTGTTTACGATTTCACTAAAAAAAGGGGCACGCTTTGCCATTTCGTCCTTTAAATCTAATCCATATTTTCTTAAGAGGCGAGTCAAAGAAAACCTTTGAAAACCTGCACGCATAATCTGTTTGCTGAAGTAGCTGAGATTGTGTATTAAAGAAGTAAATACATTACAGGGTATAACAACTTCGATATATCCATTCGTGACATGAAAACTTACAGAACATACACGTACGCTCTTGGCTAATATCTGAGTAGAAAAATTCTGACAGATGAAAAGACTATTGAAGTTACGTCGGTTTTTGAATCTTTCACTAAAAACGAGTACAAAGAACATTTAAAAGTTCTATATGGCGAAAATATTAAATATGAAATATTAAACGTCAAAGTAAAGAAGTTTCGCTGCACAGCTCTGCAGTGATTTCGCTCAACATGTACGCCTCAACACTGTTCTGAAACTGTGACGTCACTTGACCCTGGCCACTCAGCTAGTCCTCTGCAGGACACAACTGAAGGCCGTACCTGCTCCAGCATGTCGGAGTGTCCACGCGATAAAGTTCTCGGTGTTTCGAAGAAACTTTCTGCTTACTTCTTCAGAGAAACCTGTACGTTTAAAAAATGTGTCCGAACAAGTTCTGTACCTCCGATATCCTTTAATGGCCATAGCTGCCATTTACTGTGGGGTGTGCAGTCCGGTAAGTCCACACACTCTGCACAAACTTTACCGAACGGCGTGCGTAGTTTCTTCAGTTCATTAACAGAAATACGAAATGCACAGAATACGATGCGGGGTTTGAGGTTATCTAAGCGATGCTGATGAAGACTCGCGCCTTCTGGGGTACGGCTTTGGCCGAGCCTTTCCGACGTCCAAAAAGAAACGCTTCCTGGACTCTCTGACCGCGAGGATCAGTCCCTGAGACCCCTCACAACTAGTCCAGCGACACGGCACCGCACCGCAGGAGGCCTAACCAACCAACCAACCAACCAACTAACTAACTAACTAACTAAACAACCAACTAACTAAACAACCAACCAACCAACTAACTCACTCACTCACTCACTCACTCACTCACTCACTCACTCACTCACTCACTCACCCCACGGAGTAGAGGCCTTCTTGAGAAGCTAACGGTTTTTCAGCTAGTCAAGAAATCCCCCGCATTTTATGGAACCCGGAGGTTCATTACCGCATTCACAAGAGCCCGTCACCTGTCCCTGTCACCACGGCATGGCGCGTCGTCAGGTAGTGGATGGAGGAACGGCCTCCAGTTATGGAGGGTAGCTGCGAATACATGGAATAAGCAGTCGCGGACAGCCGACAAGGGTGGTCCTCCAGCTTGGGGGTTGGGCGAGGTGCTAAGAACTCCTCACCTTAAAAAAGTATGATGTTACGAAACAGCCTACAAAGCCTCGGATCTGGACCGATTCTTTGGTACGGCCCAACAGAAGGCCTGAGCCTTCCGAATGTTACGTATCTCTAGAGGCCTACGTCAAATGCTTCCAACGCCGTTTGTCGACAGTACCTCTAGCAGAACAAGCAACTAACTACCGCCATGACGAACTGCATACAGGTAACGCCGTTCATGGTCACGTGTGTCCGACACTCACTGCATGCGTGGCTCAGTGTTACACATACGCGTGAGGTTATGAGGATAGATGAGGATTAAAACTGGGGTCTTCAGGGCTGTGACGGCGTTTAGTCTGGCCCTGGCCTCTAATTAAATGGATGCAACTGGTTTCTCCGAAACGTTGTCTCCGTGTACCGGGCAACAGCCTTAATCTATAGAACTACTTTTTAAACATCGACTAATACATTCTTTTACATTAAAGAGAAAAACAAATCTAATTAAAAACTTCGAGAACACCCAGTCAAATACAACGTAACATTAACAAAAATAGTTTTTATGACGTAAGGCTGTCGCTAAGCAATACATGACGTTACCGTAACTCAGTACACTGTAATACATAGACGTACGGTGTGGGGTCCGATCTCCGGCAACAGTTATTAACTACGGCACTTTCCGCGTACGTTTTTGCAAGAACGGCCTGATGATAACGTCTTAAAGGTCGAAACATGTAGCCTTTATTGTAAAAAACACGGTTTTCTTTTACGAATAAATCAAGTTTTACTGGACTGTTTGCCTCTGACCGAAAATAAACCCACTGTAAGCAGAACGAGATGTTAAGCCTGAAGAACACCTGGAGTCCGCCACCATTAGGTATCATCTGCACTACATTACGAAGCAAACACAACTGTTAATTTAAGTACCTTCTATCACTGCAGGTTCCGCGCAAAGCCAGACCCATTTATCACACTTGCCGTATTAAAAAAAAAGACACAGGCTTCTAGTGTCACGCCCGTATGTTATGTCTGGCCAGCAGAATAAATTTCGCATCAACTGACAGCCCTTTATAACGCCTGGTATTAACGCAATGCTGTTTGTGTCCAGCGCATCTTTCAGTCGCCTAATTCTGTACTGTCAATGGCGGCGGCGCTTCGTGCAATTGACGTGGGAGCGATGCTGGCGCCACTTGATGGAACTCTAGTACAGCGTACTTAAATTAAAACTGCCACTAGAATCCAGTGTCTCGATGGCGGCAATATCAAAATCTGGTGACAACTACATAAAGATAACTAACGAACCATTCCAACTAACAACACGCGCTTTTCTGCGTAGACACTTCGTACCATAACTACTGTTTGGTACGTTGGGAAGCCATTAGAATGGCGATAAAAATACAACTTTGAGTGCGGGCTGAACAGTTTGCACAGAACTTACCACGATCTGTGCACATCGCCCGTTTTGCAAAAATCAATATCAACTGTACAGAAAAGCGAGAAGGTGGCTCCGTTTTACATACGACAAATATTCCACGTTGCATTCCAGACATGTTGGTCTCCTGTTCTATCACCAGGCCGAACAGCGTGTTTCCACCTGGAGTGTTCTGTTCGTTCAGTCCGTCGCCTATTTCACTGTGTCTATATATGTGCTTCTGCTGTCACACCCAGCAGCAGGCCAATTTCTTTTACCCCTGCGATTTGCATGGCGTCCTTGATCGGCAGCATGCCTCGCCGCATTGCAACATGTGCTTTGCATATTTCTGTGTTTTCGCGCTGTATGCCATGTCTCTCGCATGCTACACTTAGAGAAATGCAGGCTTCATAATGACGCTGCAGGCCTCCACATTACGGTGCAAATGACTCCATACTCGTGGCTTTTGTTGTTCGATCGGCAAGGTCCCTCTGTGGCCTCGTCCGTGCCCAAATCACTCCGCGCAATTTTGTAACACAACACCACAACAAAGTTACTTAAGTGACGGTGTTGTGAACGTGCCAAATTTGGTTCTGAGGCGTGATCGACTGCAGTATTCATTTTCAGGTCATCAAATATGCCTGAACTACGCTGTACAAGTCACAAGTCGCACCAAAATATTTTAAATTCGACTCAACGTTGTATTTATCTGAAATGCTTCATTACTGGCACCGTGCACCCGTCTTGACTAGGACACGGACTACAGTGGATGTGGTTACGGTGACTGTGCAGCACTTAAGAGTGGCGAGTCTCACGGTTTTGGGACCGAACGGCAGAACTCACGTACGCCAACTATGGTGTGCGGCACGAGTTTACACTTCTAGCACTGTGCAGATACAGGCTGGCCACAAACCTTGCAGATACACAACGACTTCAGCGTCACCTTATATTTACATGGGAAAAATACAACTCATGCATATCCAACGAGTTCCAATCACAGCAGCTGTGACAACACAGAAATTCTTATTCGAATATGTAAAGAAGTATGGCATATAACTATGATCTACAGACAGAAACTAAAGACACACCAACTGTCACCGTGGAACGCAGTAACGCACCTCTGGAGTTGTGTCTCACAATTCTTCACTTCCCCACAGCACGTGTTTCCGCAAGAGATTGTTGAGTGCTCGAACTATGTATAAATATTTCTGTAACAGTAACTAAATACTGCGTTACTGACTGGCCATACACTAACAGCTGTCAATAAGAGTGACACGTTTACGCCACTGCTACAGCGTCTAATATACACAGCCATACGTCACAAATATAACCCCATATCACGGATTTCACCGACAGCTGCTGCTCATTCATACCTGAACTATACCTGAGTGTACGTGCAGTATCAGGACACGTACTTCAGAAGAGTAGTCTGATGTTGCATCGTTGGTTCCGACGTACAAAGTTAGTTCAGTCACGTAGAATGAACGGAAGAACATCAAATTCTTACAAACTTCTACGAAGACGAACACACAGGAAACGGCTTGAACAGGAAGAACCTCAAAACGCAGGAACTGCAGTTCTGAGGAACACCTCTGAGTTCAGAACAGCCTAATGGGACCAGTCAACTAGGAGATGCATTTTGCAAACCCGGAAAAACAGATACGAAGTACCTGCGGCTTCGGAGTGTAGAAATTAACAAACATGAAGCAATGAATTTTCATAAGAACTGGCACGCTGTGCATACCTGTTTGGGCCCTTTAAGTTTGTCCTGCAAGCAACTTATTAATCCCCCCCCCCCCCCCCCGTTGGGCTGTGCCAACCGCAACTGTGACGGCATTCTCACACCAGACATCGTATGACAAATCAAAGCTTCTCTACTGAGTGCTAAACGCTTACTTATGACGGCACGCATATTTTCCCACAAAGAAGTTTTAATTTAACGCCTTTATAACCACAAAGTTGCTCCACCGGCGCACATTTTGCTAGTGCAATATTCTCCACGTCATATTAACCAGCACTTCCTACACAACAGACACGAATGGCGTTCAGTAAGTAGGCCAGGCATCCCTACGTAGTAACACTTACATGAGATGTGCTTACAACATGAAGTGCAGCCAGTTTATGCCACTGAAGTGTCGTGACCCTCAACAACCGCGCCCCCCCCAAGCACATGGACGAATTTGTCCCAACTTGGCACGAGTGTAAAAAAATTCTGTCGCAGTACAAATCGGGCTACTGTATTCGTAGCTGTTCACGAACAGCCCTTTCCACTCACTCGCTGTTATGGAATGCATCAAGATGGCACAAATGCAGCACTGTGCTCCAGCATTATGCTGGCAAATGACTACACGTCAGTGGAATAAATTAACCACACTTAACACTGCAATGTTTTCGTCGTTTAATGTTTACGCCCTAGGGTACCTTACATGCTCAAAATCCTTAGTACGGCGATTCTGACGCCATAACTCGGCTGTAACAATGTTGTTTGTAAAAAGGCGTTGAATTAATGACACTTTGCCATCAGTTACAATTAGAATTCAATTCATACTCTAGCCGAATTCGAACTCCTAGGAGTGAAACACAGAAAAACGAAACTTCTAGTAGCGGATGTACATCAGCGTTAGCAGCGACACGTACCGGCCCACTGTTTGTTCGCAGGCTATGCGTTAGAAAAAGTCACGTGAACCAACAAAACCTACATTCCGACTTCAACAAATACGATTGTCCTTTTCGTGTCGAAAGCAACCCTATACAAACCGTCACCAACCCCTCCTTCAGCGAGGTCTCAGAAAGGAAGCAGTGTGAGTGGATCATACACAGTCTTTGATTTCACTTGCTCTCTGCAGGAAGTTTGGAGTGTTCTGTCACCATGGTGACCTAATTGGGAGACGTTCTTGTTAGAGCTGCTATTTCTCTCAACTTGTTAATACAGTACACCAGACGTACTCCACATCTTCAGTTGGCACGTGTCATGGTGATGGCACTTAGCGATCCTATTGGGTGCCGACAGCTCGAACTGCGGAGGGACAAGGTTCGTAGCCTGCCCAGATCAGGAGAACCAGGTAGAGACCTTCCACTTCAAATCCACGGAACTGCTACGGACACCCTGTGACCTGCAGGGTAGTTTCATTACATACGACGTACCGAACTGCTGATCTCATTAACAAACACGGCAGGGTGTGATTCCATACACGAGAGGATCCCAGCTGTAACATCCCCGAGGAGACAAACATGTGCCTTTTCAGCGTCACCCCATTCCTTCTGCGCACCCTACAGACCAGCAGCTAAAATGACCGCCTTCTTACGGAGTCTTAAGAAATTATTATTAGTATGAAGATCGGAACGTGTTGCTCCGTAACGGCACACACAGAATTATCAAAGCTGCTCTTTAAATTTACTTAGCAACAAAGAAAATTACGTACAAATTATTGAGGGGCTTCCACAACAGATTTCATCACGGTATATGGGGAGTTTAGGGCAACTGATGGCCTTATATAAACAACACAGCAGTGTGAATCAGTGTGGCTGACAGTAACAACGCCGCAATAAGATATAAGCACAGCTTCCCGCATCGAAATTCAAACAGATATATGAAAATGTGTGCCGGACAGTTATACACACCCACGTGCATTTGTTAATATCACGTGGACAAACCTTTTATAGTGTATGAACTCAGATATATAAAAGGCGAATTGTGTCAAGAGTTTTGAATTCTCCCATACAGAATTCAATAAAATCTGCTGAAATAATTGATGGGTTCAAATATCCGTCTACTCACCGCGGTACGTAAAGTGGCCTCTGTTTGGATCTACACGGCTAAAAATCCGAATTCCCGACTACTTTTCGTAAGCCAGCAGTGACGAAGATACCAAAGTTTATCTAAGTGTTTAGGTAAGCTAATAAATTAGAGACAGACAGACACCGACGCATACCGCACTGTTTGTTTTACAACATAAAGAAGTTTGTGAGACGAAGATTAACACAAAATACCTGTAAGGACCCAGTCCGTACCGCGCAGTAAACACTCCGTCTCGGTTATACAAACCAGTCAGTAAACGCTGTATAGGGAAATAATCGCTGTTTGTTCTTGAGATCCACACAAAACACATAAACACACTGTGTGGGCAGAACGTAGTATTTGTGAATTTTAAACCTGGCGGTACATAAAGTAACCACTGGGCTTTAAAGGGCTACAGTCCGTACCGCGCAGTAAACACACTCCATCTCGGTTATACAAACCAGCCAGTTAATGCTGTATAGGGAAATAATCGCTGTTTGTTCTGAGATCCACACAAAACACATAAACACACTGTGTGGGCAGAACGTAGAATTTGTGAATGTTAAACTGGTGGTAACCACAAGGCTCTAAACGGTTAATTAGATTCCGTGTCATTGTGCAGTAACAAAAATCTGGTGTAAACCCGACATACAGAAACGCGAGCCGCGCGTGTAGAATATAAAGGAAGACGAATATACGTGGTGGCTCAAGGGAATCACATTCTGTTGCTGCACACTACTTGACCACATCACACAATGACACTGAGGATTTCTTACAGTAAGAGATGACTTCATAACGTGGGCGCGGGTACACAGAATTTACTGTGGCTGCAATGGTACCAACGCAAAAGGAAGACGACATAAGATTTAAAGTGTTTTGTCTGCAAATCCCTTGTCCATGCAACTTTACATTGTAACGCAGTTATAATAATACTGTGGCAGCTTCTCTATACGCACAATAACCGACCATCCTGGAGAGACGTCCTGTAGTCCAGTTTCATAATAATGACTGCAACAATACTGGCATTTCATGTCTTTCGCTGTAACCTGTGTTGAAATGAAGGAACAATTTCAATTGTACAAAATTGTATCTCCCTAAAAGCCACTCGTGTCGAAAGTTACACTTGAATTTGAGGATTCAAGTCTTCTGGGACGTGACGCCGAGTTGTTAGGTGAGATGCTTGCCGACGTTTCGAAGGAATGTGTTACCCTCACTTTGAAAATTAAATCACATACAAAATATATGAAAGTGTCACAAACGACGCATCATAGTGGTAATAAAAAACCTACAGATTACAGTCCTGCAGCCCCGCCTTCCTCTAAATGCGGTTTTCCCAACGCGGACGCCATCGATATCTCCCGTATTCACACAAACAAAAACCGCTGGTACCCGAAACCAAACAGCGCAGGTAGAAAAACAGGACACAAATGTAAAACCGCAGACGTTTCGCAACCACAATTGGCAAAACCGTAGCTGACGTGGAAATGCAACGCTGTATTACCTTTACAGTATTTTAACTATACAAACAAATGAGGGTGTGAATTTCATAGCAGACAGAAGGCGCCGGCGTGACCACTACCGACATCGCTGTATGGCACTTGACAACTGGCTACCTGCAATTACTGCTTAACAAACGTTCACACGGACCAAAACAAATCTCGCTCCGTGCCTCTTGTATCGAGACGTTTCTGTCTCGAGGAGCTGGTGCAACAGCAGTGGGGATTCCGAGGACCCCGCAACCTGTCGCGTAGCGCGCAAAGCATATAGGACAGTCCGCAACTATCTGGAAACTGTTTACACTGGGAAAACGAACAGTCTCCTACATCGCGGTTATAGCTCTGTTCATACAGCCCACTGTGTCAGTACATACGGCATACAAACCTAACCACGAAAGAACACACAAAGACTAACCGACCGACCAACACCTGCCTAATTGCACGGAGCAGAATCCTTGTTTAGAAGCTGACAGTTCCTCACATAGTCAAGAAATTTCGAACATATTACGGGCCTCTAAGGTTAATTACCGTGTTCACAACAGCCTGCCGATTGCCGCTACCGTCGGATTAATTCAGTCCTCACGCTTCCATCCTAATTGTTTAATATCTACTTCACTACTATCCTCCCACATATTACTAGATTTTTCCAGTGGACTCTCACCTTCCGTTTCGCCACCAGCTCTCCGCACGCATTTCCCTTCTCTCCCATGTGTCCTGACTTTCTTGTCCATTTCGCCCTCCTTTACCTGAACACCCACACAATATTTGGCGAGGCGTACAGATCATGAAGCTCATCATTACGTATTTTTCTCCAGTCTTATTTTTGCTTCCTCCCTCTCAGGCCAAAATAACTTCCTCAGCGCCCTATTCTCGAAAAGGATCACCGTATATTCTTTCATTAAGGTGAGAAAAAATTCGTAACAATACAAAACAACAGGAAAAATTACAGTTCTGCGTGTTTTGATGTTTATATTCTTACACGGCAAACGGGAAGACGAAAATTCCGGATCGAACGGAAGCAGGCATTCCCGGAACGTGATATGCCTTTCATTTCTTCAATAACGCACTTTTGTTCGTCAGTCTCGTTTCCAAATATGGGAACTTTGCCACATACTCCAGAATCCGATTTTGGGTGCCACCTGGTGCTATGGCAGTTGAAGCCAGATGCCACTATCAAACAGCCCTTCGCACAAGCGGGTTACGTTCACCTCACACTGTGCCTCAATCCCTCTTACGCAACTGACAATTCAGCCAACAAAACACAAGGTAAGTCCGAAGGCCCCCAACAATCGTCTGCTACAACACACGTGGCTACAGCATGGAGTACTGTCCACGGCACTGAATTATTCCAAACACGACCCGGGAACTGGACGTTTGGACATCGGGTGTTAAACGAGTAACGTTCATCGGGTAAGGAGGTTAGAAGCAGCTACTGCATATTCTGCACAGAGAATAAAAGGCCTAACCAGAATACATATTACGTTCATGTCAAATAGCAGAATCGGACGCTACGCACACAAAACTTGGCAATAAAAGTTTCTGACGTACTCGGAAGAAAACGAAACTATAACATCCTTAAAGGTAGCGCTAAAGTACGTCAAACAGTCGCGAGAAGCATCTGAAAAATGACAGAATAAGAACCGGGTGGGGACAATTGTAACAGCAGACCAGACACAGCAATATAATCCAGGAGAAAAGACGGGAAGACACTGAGCCAGGTTATGCAGAACTGTCGCGTAGATTCCTGGCCTTGTCGTTGGTCAACAGGAGCCAAGTGGGGAAAATTTACAGAGTAGGTTGGCTTAGCGGATTGGACACAGGAGTCACGTTGGTCGACAGAATGTAACGGGAGGGTATCACCTTGATATGAGGTGCCTCTAGTGGCACTTTTGTACATTTTAATCCTACATACACGACTAACGGGACTTCGCGCCTTTTCCGCGAAACTGTCCTATTCTTAGCTTCCGCTGATAATATTCGAAGTTAAATAAGTGTATACTGACGTGACAACTTCTTTTGGTATCCAGAGACGCAGATCAGTTCCGCCTGACGGGTTCTCAGACAAGCAAGAACAATGCCTCCTTCAACGCTTGAAGCAACAGATACAATTTCCGAAACGCAGTCTTACAAGGAACACATGCCGATCGATAGTCTCCTAAATCACGGCCAAGTCTAATGTGAAAACACATTTGTGTAAATGCTGCTTACACATTACGTAAATAATCGGAATTCCTTGTTGATACCGCTAACCAGCAGTGGTCATTTTATTGCTAATAACAGTACCACCTGAATGCTACTTGTTTCAGTGCAAGGTAATCTAAACGTCATGAAGAAAATGTTGCACAAAACTGGAACTCTGGTGTGGATGTGAAGAAGCCTTGAGGAAATTTACGCCGCGTCGTGTTGCCAGTTCATTACTTTGACGTTTGTGAGCTTGCGTTCTTGATACGCCGAAATGTGGGCACTGACCAACGTCGGCTTCTTCCTATCGCTAACCAACTGACGTCTACTGAACACTCTAAGGCAAATCTAGCGGCGTACTTACCTTAGTGAAGACATCGGCAAGACTGCCCCTCTTCCTCCCCAGGTGGGTCAGCACATCGTAGCCTGCACACAGCATCAGGACCGTCACACCAGTCTCCTTGCTCAGAATCGCGCACGACGCAAACAAAACACACCCGCACATACACAACCACTGTTTTCCTCGAGAGGCTCCTCCACCCCTCCCCATACATAACAGTGAGTGCTTCGGACAATGCAGCAACTTCTTGCACAAGCACCTTCCACCTACTTGTGACACTTGATATTTGGGGTGCTCCTCGCCGCAATGTCCATGTCCTCTGCTCGCCAAACACCTGTAACACGTCTGGGCACATGAGGCCGTGCTGCAGCAGGACCTGCACTGCCGGCTGAGTCTGTCGCGATGGCGCACATGAGACATGTAACACTGGAACGACAGAAGGTAGAAGATGCACGCAGCGACGTCAGCCCTTCCGACGACTCCTGCGACGGCCTCCGTATGAATTGGGTGAGCGGCGAAGAGGAGGCCGGTGACGGCGACGGGTACGTGAGTGGAGAACAACAGCCTAGCTAGACGCACTACCAGGCTCGTTGCTAGGCAATGCAGAAGGATGTTAACGAGATGGTAACCCCATGCCCGGAAGCCGCCTAGCAAGTAGTTGAGGCGGAAAGAGAGGACGCACAGTGGCCGGTAGGAGCCGTGGGAACCACTGTGGGATAGAGGCGTTCCCCAGAAATCGTCCACAAGCAGGCTTGACACTGGAGTAGACGGCAGGACATCCTGGTTGCTGAGGATCGCCCGACTGCAACAAACAGCACTAATATTACCATCTCCCAAAAAATGCAATCGCATCTGATATCTTGAATTGTTTAACAACACTCATTGTGGAATAAGCCGGGAGGCGGGGGCTGTACGCGGTTGCGCTACAAGCCGGAAGATCGCGGGTTCGATTCCCGGTGGGGCCACTGGGATTATTCGTTGCACCAATCTTTCCAGCCGCACTATGGCCGTGGGGTCGACTCAGCCTGTGACACAAATAAGTGCGAATGGCTCCCTCACAACCTTAACACCTTCATGTGCCGACGGTCTATAAATTCTGGGAGCCCCAACCTCCTGGAGCCCTAAAAGCCTGTCCAGACCGGTAGTGGGATAGATTCACCATTGTGGAATGTGAAAGACAAGCATGATTACAGCTGCCCTGTAAATTTTGAATTTAATCCAAAGTTAAACCTGGGTGTTATGTAAACAGAGATTAACCCTTTAAAGACCAAGCCTGTCTGTTTTATACAAGGACTCAGTGCGAACCGCGCAGTAAACACTCTCCACTTCGGTTATAAAAACCAGTCAGTCTCTTAATGTTTTATAAGGCCAAAGCTGTTGTTTGTTCTGAGATCCGTACAAAACACATAAACGCGATGTGGGCACCACGTAGAATTTTTTAATGTTAAACCTGGTCGTATGTAAAGTTACCGCTAGGCTTTAAAAGGTTAATACAATGCTGTACACATTCCGTACGTAAAACATAGAAAACTCACTTATGTTACAGACATATTTTACTCAACGTAGTTTTGTTTTCAACTTGAACACAACACACAGAGTTGCAAACAATACAAGAAACATTTTGCTAAAGGAAATTCTGATATCTTGCATGACGTTTTTATTTACTGGAAGCAAAACGCCACTGGCGTTGCGTGTCCCAACACTGACGTCTTACGAACTTTACATTTATGCACACACTGACGTCTTAGTGCAATTAAACCGCGCACTTCCCCTTTCGGATTGCCAACAGCCAACAGCAAACCAGGAGTTCAATACATATCTTGCAATGCTACTTTTGATTTTCTGTCAAAATTCCTTTCCCGCAACACGTTCCACAAATATTAAGAAGCGTAAACGTCCCGCACAGAGTTACATTCTTCTCTTTAACGTAAAATGAGATTCGCGACCCAACACGTGGACTCTGTTTACAGCGTTACTTACCGTAAGTATACTATATCGTGTCTGCAGCAAAACTCACACGCCTAATCCTGCCCGACACACTCCGTACCGTACAAAAAATTCAGCCTTACTTCTCTCGGTGTTGTATTACGGCAAACAGAGCACCAGTCTGTTTGTTTGTTTGTTTGTTTAATCCACTGCATTCCAGTCTTGCGGGAGCACGTGTATGTTCTACGAAGTAAGGAAACCCGGCAAGTGAGGTTATGTACACAGGTTCACAATGCACCGACGGCAGTACAATAAAGCACCAACGACATGACTTAGGAAAGAAGACAAATAACTGAGTTCACAGCAAGAAGAAACGAACGTTCTAATGCAGCTGTCTGGCGTACAGGCACGATCGATGCACGGGTACAAATCGTGCACCTCATTAACCAGAAGCATAATTATATTCGTGGGCCGGGATAGCCCAGTCGGTTAGCGACTCGCTACGGTCTGGACGGTCTGGAGATCGAACCCCTGTCGTGGTGAGATTTGCCTCACCCATCTAGACCGGCCCTGGGGGCCCACCTGGCCTCCCGTACAATGGATAACGGGTAATTCACGGGGATAAATCGGCCGGGGCGTGGTGTTGACCAGCCACCCCTATCCAGCGCCGAGGTTAAAGAAAGAGTAGAGCTATATATCTACTCTCCCTCTAAACCTTCATTGCCCATTCTAGGGTGAACCTTACCTTATAATACATTCAGTCCGAACACAAATATATTTATCCAATACAACCAGCTACGCGCGTAGCCTATTTGGAAATAATGTATTCCTGTACTTCTGGTTACATTTTCTTTTTATTTTCGCCATCAACCTGATGAGGGCAAATATATTAGCCGAAACATGTAGCTAGTTATATCAGGTGAATAAACGTTGTGTTTGGACTGAAGATACTGTACTTTTGGTCATGCTGTAAACACAAGGGGGCTGAATCACCTTAATATTGTGCACCGCATTGGTGTCTATCGATGTGTGTCAACAAATAACACCGAAATGGGGATCACATACGGTAAGCAAATATTCTGGCAACTTGCCACAGTGCATAAAACCAGAGAATTCAACAAAACGGACATGGGCAGGGGTTGTACATAGGCGGGACAGTGGCTACAGGAGAGGATGCCATTGGGAAGATGGAAGCGAGCGCATTTCCCTTAGGATTCAGAATTCTCCAATCAGACTAATGGCGAAATGGAGTGCAAATAGCGGACAAGAAGTGACAGCGGCCCACAGTCGGGTGAAGTCGTCACCATGACACACAGACCGCGGGTACAGACCTGAGGTTCTCACAGCGGTGTTGCTGGAGATTAAGTCGTCTGGGATGTGACGACGTGTCGTTGGATGAATGGTTCCCCACCTTTCGACGGGTAATAGCGTCTTAAAGCGTCGATAACTACTCACTGAACTACATCCCAGAAAACCTGCAGCTCAAAATACTGCATGGCGACCTCAACATGACGTTCACTTCTAGGAATGCCTCGGTGAAGGCGGACTGAGGGTGAGCTTATTTCTTCTCAAAGACCAGTAATACAAACACTGCTGTTATGTTAGCCTCGAATTTATTCATCTCAGCTACACAGAAGTCACTGTCTGAGATGGTATACGATTTGTTTTGAACTGGAAAAGAGGTATGTATTTGCATGTAGGCAGTCCAAAGGTGTAACGGCTTGTGCCTTTGACCTTAGCAACTCTGATTTCTTGCAAAACATTTCCTGTGCTTCTGTGATGACAATTTGCATAACGTAGCGGTCATGCCTTTCTTGTGTTGTCCTTCAGTATCAATCGCAGCAGGTGAAGCACTTCTACCTGTAAGATCCTGGTTAGACGTGCCAATTAACGTGCGCCCTCAACATACCTTTTAAAATTCAAAGGCAGAACGAAGAATCTTTATTCTCAGAAGTTCTGCCCTCACATTTCTTTGTATAAACTTTAAGGTATCGTTTCTTTACGAACATATTTTCAGCATATTTTGACTAGATGGCTAGTCACAGAACCGAACAGGTTATATTACCAGCAACACTCTAGACTTGTATCAAAGGAGGGGGGGGGGGGGGGCCCGCTTCGAATACTAGCTGGGAAATTGTGCATGCGCCGGAGAATATTTTTGAATTTACACAGCCTCGCCTAAGAAGGGCCGGAAAAGTAGTTTACAACTGGGTACTTCGCATACAGCATCGGTGTGACAGTGACTTTACTGAGTTTTCCAGCCGCCTTCACTCTACGTATGACATTGAACGATTCAATTACCTTACTGTACCTCCACTTGGCCACGACCACTTCCCTATAAATAGTATCCAATTTACCATCCAGTCACCTCACCTTCATCGGTCTGCCTTCTGAGACACTGATCGTGACATGAAACAAAATTTTTCAGCAAACCGTGTTAGTTTTCTCCCTGTATTACAGGGTAAAGCGTGTGTGTTTTGTGAGTAAAGTTCCACAAATTTAAAACTACGTACTCTTATGTAAAAACGTGAAACTGTGCCTGTCCACGCCATGATGCCACACAGGGTCAGTAGACGTACAGCTCCACCCTTAACGACGGCGCTAGGTGGAGTGAATGGTGAACTTCACGCCCTGGCCGCTTCACCCCCGGCAAAAATGCCGGTAGCCATTAAATAGGAGACTGAGTGTGCCCCACAGCCGGTATGGACTTTTGGAAGAGTAACGTCCCCTGCCCCCGTTAGGATTTGAACCCCGGAACTTCCAACACGTAAGACCAGTCACTATACTGACTGGGCTAACCCAGCTCCTCTCATTTTTATGTATCAACCACGAAAATGTAAATACATCTTTGTGACTGTTATTTCACTCCTTCACTCGCTGCTTAAAAGGTAAATCAGTGTGCAGCACGTCTGTGAGCATCCTGTGACACACGCTGGCAGTTATATATGGAACGGGTTCTTACAAACGACAGTTTATATCCCCTGCCAGTTCCTTCTCCGACATTAGACACCCTTACAAACAATGTCTGACTCTCCCGCTTTTACAATAAGTATACTGAACTTTTTCAAACTGAAATTCTTTATCACAGAAGTATTTTGGAAGACTACACATTTTTGTTCTCTAAATTTTTACTTCAGCGCGAAACCTGACAAACATAAAAATTGAAAAATCAATGTTTTCCACCCCCGCTCCAATTCATTTAAAATGTTCCTTTTCAGTACAACAAGCATTCCTGAAGCAACAAACCTGCGTCAGCGGACCTACAAACTACACACATGATTTGGAGAGTCTACGTACTGCATGTAACTTAAACAGGACGTTGCGTCCTCATGCATTTGCTGGTAACGAGCAGCCCGAAAACATGTTCGCCTGTGACAACGCAACCCGCCTAGCAATAAACTGCTCGAACACTCTACTGCTTTGCTTCTCGACTTCTGAGCTTACCTCGGCTGGAAGCAACTTCATTACTTTGTTACATTAATTTTGTTCTTGAATATGACTGGATAAAGTCTTCGGTTTTAATGGCTGCATTCATTTGGTTCGGTGGGCAAGTAGAATAACAGAATAGGCACCTGTCGACTCCTGGTGATTCACGCCACGCTGGCATGTGACTAACAAAACACTACACAACGTAACTAACTAACTAACTAACTAACTAACTAACTAACTAACTAAATGGAGCCGAGTCCTTACTTAAAAGGTAACATGTCTTCAGCTAGTCATGAAATTCCCCGTATTTTATGTAACCTGAAGTTTCCTTACAGCATTCACAAGCGCCTGCCACGTGTCCCTATCCTGAGCCAGCTCAATCCAGTCCATGCCTCACCATCCCACTTCTTGAAGAAGACTATAGAATATACAACAGAAAAATCAGCTTCCATAAAGATGGTGCTTGCAATCTGAGAAAACCCGTTCTTCAGTAGCTCCTACGTGCAAATAAAATATTTAACAAGTTTAAAATCGATCGGTCAACCTGCGCAAAACTAGCGAAGACTGACGTAACAGTGGTCTTCCTTAGACAAACAATTTTCTAGCCTTTACTTCAAAAACTGGGGACGGACAGAGTGTTCACGCCTGTACTGAAGACCAGCCAACTGCTACTGACTAAAGTTAAGTACTGATTTACATGTGAATACTACTGTATTTGTGCCCGCCTCTTCTCGTGCCGAGGTTCAAGAAAGGGTAGACTCTACCCTACTCACCCTTGGGCCTCAGGCCTGTATCGGCAAGCCCTTACTGCTGGATTTTCTATGTTCAGTTCGCAAATGAGTTTCTCATTTCAATGCGCCTATCATCATCTTTCCCCGTAGGAAGGTATACATAGCACACGAACTCGCCGTGCCTCTGTCCCTTTATCCGTCCCGTAACAAGACAGCACATAACGACACGCGTCACATTTCCTTGTGAAAGGCACCGTGCTCTCCAAATGTGGCCTCAACTACTGCTTTACAAGGATTTCCTTCAGTCAGTCACCAGTAAGCCATTCCAAGGTTCCGTGTTAGTGTGTTGTAAAATGCAAGAAAAACGCATTCTTATGAAAACATAACTAATGGTTTTTTAAAAAAATAGTGACGTTTATACAAATTACATATTGTAACAGACCAAAAATTACCAGTCTACAGTAGTGACCACTTTGTTGTTGATGCGGCGACGAAGAGCCACGCTGGTATGAGGAACACTGTGCAAGCACCACACAGCGTTTCCTGTACGTGTCAAAAAGTCCACATTGACTAAGCTATGAATTTACTCCCAATACAGTAAATGTTTTTGAAAGAGGTGTACCGCTGCCTGGCCGTTCCGAGGTGAGCCAAGCAGCGACCACGCCGTGCCGACCGCAGCTACGTGCAGTGTTATATGGACCTCAGCTAGCCAGGTATCCGGTCTCTGCACTGCATGTGATAACTACAGCCGGTCGTTTTATGAAAATATCGGAAATTTTTATGTGATGGTACATTAAAGTCCTGGTTCAGTTCAGTACAGTTTTGTACATCTGTCCTTGTCTTTTTAATTAAACGATCCTTGATAATTTGCCCGATATCGATATAATCATAATTCATTTGTTGCTTTGTTCACCGAACACGTTCTTTTGCTGTTTTGTGGCAGGTGTTCGGATTGTTGTTCGTTTCCAAGGCTTTCCATTTAGCACCGACTATCAAGCTATTTACAAAACAGTTAATTCTCTCAAATAAACTGTCTAACCAACCAAACAAACACCACTAAAACGTCAATTCAATTTTACAGTAAAATGAAAACGGTTCTAATAATGATATATTATTTGGTGTCCAGGCTGTGTCCACTGTCAAGTGTTCAAAAGGAACAAACTCTAAACAAACACCACCCAACCCTAAATTGAACATAAGAAGACCTGTTTTATTACCGGAATGGCCGTTTCTTCTGAATTGAATGCAACACTTGGGAATTTATTGCCAAACTGCAGTCTTTAATTACATCTTGCGGTAAAATCAAATACAAAACAAGTTTTAAGTTGACGCTGCCTGCGACCTTGCATTGAAATTTAAATAGTTTTATCATTTTTTTACAGCCATTAACTTACAGAATTCTTAATCTTACCCATTCGTTTTAACGGATTAAAATGTTAAATTCCATGTCTGTTAGTCACAAACGTTTCTCCCACACTTTAATGTGACAAATTTTAACAACCTTTCTCAGTGTGAACACATTTTAAATACTCCGTGGCCAAGCGAACACAAGCACACAGAATCGGGCAGATTTCGTTAGCGGTAACACGACACTGTAGACTCGTCTTAGGGAGGTGCCGGGTTCTAATGTCAGTTGGGTAATTTCCTAAGCTTAAGTCGATAGTACTGTTGTTGCTCAGTGACTGGTACACGCACCCACGCACAGCACTCAAAGTCACGACGGTATGTTTAGAACCTCCGCCTTATATTCGGGACGTCTCAAGGTCAAACACAGCATCTTATACCGACTACAATGACTCTGAGTTTTGGTGCTTTCACCAGTACCCCGCGGGACGTTCGAAGGCATCGCCTTAAATTATCCCAGGACCGTCTGCCGTCAATAATCCTGTCACTCGACGTAGTTAAATGTTTCCAAAACAGACAAAACGCCTACGTACGTTCGTCCGTACTGAATCGTGTGCAGCGTGTCAGGTCGCTTCAGTTACGGAGTGAGTTTCAGGCGCAGGCCTTTTGTGCGTGCATGCGTACGTAACTCATGTTTGTTGTCCCATACTGCAGTAAATACACCACTCACACAGCACTCATCCACACGTCTCGAACCCCCCCCCCCCCGGTAGCAGGGGCTTTGTGTTGATCGTACAGAATTACGCAAGTTATTTTGCCTGCAGATGAAAAATTATAAAACAGCCCACGTTTGGTTTTTACTGAATCTGCATCAGCAGTCGATTTGGTTTCATTTACACAATTTCAACTCATTCCCATCGTAATTTCCAAACAGCAGAGATCGAAAATTCAAGTCCGTTGTACGAGTAATGACAGCAAGACGTAAAGTTCACTCCAGAACAGGCCATTAAGGCCCAGAGGGGGAGCAGAGGTGTACTCGTACTCTTTCTTTAACCTCGGCGGTAAAGGGGCGTAGGTGGTCAACGTCACGCCCCGGCCGCTTTACCCCCGGGAAAGAGACCCGGTACCCATTGTACAGCAGGCTGGGCGGGCCCCAGGGCCGGTCTGGACGGGTGCGGGAAATCTTGCCTCCACCGGGATTCGATCCCCGGACCGTCGCTATACCGACTGAGCTATCGCGGCCCACTGTATAAGTAATGGCACTTATAATTTAAGTGCGAAGTTAAGTCCGTGTCTCATGTGGAACAGTCACACGAGACACTGAATCCTACGTTAAACTGCACGTGTTCAGGCCTTATAAACTCTATCAGACGGATGTCAGAACGGCGGAGTGATTACTGCGAATCGGAGGGAGGCAGCAGAACCCAGGACAGCCGGCCTCGCAGCAGAGCACTGACACCCAGACTACCAACGAATGCGAAGAAAGAGTTCTACCACTTAATTGTGTGTGTCAGCGGAACTGCACACGAAACCACACGGTTAGGTTTCCGGTAACAGTCTAACTTCCTAAGAAACACAGACTTTAATTAGGGGCTGCTGGCACCGGGATTTGATCAAGGTACTGCGCACCTTCTTACAAACGGCCTCCTGTCAGTTAAATGGGCACAGAACAGCAAACACGATATGAAGGAACACAAAGCCGTCACGCGGCCCACAGGATTGCACGGCATGAGCAGTATTCATCTTTGTTACTGGCGCGTGTCAGACGTGCCTCGCTGCACGGCAAAGCTTCGCCAGACTCGTGTTTTTCTCTCTTTCCTGTTATCACCCTGGACGCCCTCTGCACGCCTGACTGGGCCCCACACTGGCTAAATGGTGCAGATTTCGTTTTTTCTTTATCAAGAACGGTGCAGTTAATGGGTACAGGGGGAGGTCCAAAAGAATTGATTGATTGCCTCTTTACCCTATTTTTTTTTTGTTATTTTTCCTACCTTAAATTTAATGGGAAGCACGGTAGCTTAGTGATCAGAACATTAGGGTAGAATGGGAAAAATCCTTTAGAGGAATTGATGGACTGTGTATTTAACGGTGTCTCTCGTGTTGTTCTAACGGGTTGACACAGCAGGGCGATGCAATGAATTGCTAAGCAAATTAAACTAATGTTTGCCAATGCGTTTCTTTACCTTTTAAAACCCGGCGGTTACTTTGTTTACTAGCATCTGCGTAGCACTCGAAAACTCTACGTTCTGCTCACACAGTGTGTTTATGTGTTTTGTGTGGATCTCAGAACAAACAGCGATTATTTCCCTATACAGCATTAACTGACTGGTTTGTATAACCAAGACGGAGTGTGTCTACTGCGCGGTACGGACTGAATCTTCAAATATAATTCACGTTAATCTTAGCATTTAAACGGTACATGGTGCTGCCTGACACTTATGTATTATTTAGTCCTGCATAAAATCAGTTTACGGCAGCTAATGTTTAATAGAAAGAACGGAATGCAGCGGTAGTGACCTGCAGTAACTCGAACGAGGAATTCACCTGAAGGGACAGCAATAACAAGAAGCCTGTCAAAATATTCGGCATCGTCTACTGCGACATCTTAACGTGTCCCGACGTGTGCCAAAAAATTGCTTCTCAGAGAGGTAACCAGACACGCCTCTCGTAAAACATTCCACGAGGTCAGCCCGGCTGGCAGCGACACCCACATGCTGAATACGACGCGAGGGCTGACTGTGTCTAGTGCTAACACTGCTCTCAGGTTATCTTACCTGTTCGTTCCGCTGTTGTGGAACCAAATCCACAACCAACCATCGTCGTCGCTACTCGATTGCGTCACTCAAATGATTACGCCTCCTAAGAAACCAACACAGAAATAACTGCCGTACTGGGTGGAAGTAATCGTCATTTTTACAGATTCAGTAATAAATTTACCGTCCGCTTAAATATTTCTATACTTCGCATTATACGACAGCTTTTTACAGTCTTCTACAGTACTGCAGTAACAAAGCTCTCCTGTTATGTTTAATCCCTTGTTCCACATATCTTTGGGCGACCAAATCAAGCAGAATGACATCAGCATGCACTGTTAATAAGCATTTGTGTAAACACATCTGATTGTCATATGTGAGCCAAAATATCTTACGCTGTGTTTTATGTACGGATGTTTACACTTAATTGCTATAAACAGGCGGAATTGTGAACAGCTAATGATCGGGGGTCGATAAACCCTTCCCGATTTTACGTCATTTCCTATACAACAACAACACCACATGTTAATTGCTGTGTTGGGCCGCTCGAACACAGTAACGTTTGGTGCCATAAACACGTCCTGCATGTCTGTATTTGTTTTGCCTATACGCCTCGTGATGGGCCAATTCCTCTGTCCAGTAAGTCCCACTACATATCTATGGTGCATTCAAATTCTCATAACTGATTTACGAGCTGGCATAAACCAGAGAAGCCAATTCGTAACGGCTGCATATGGGGAAAAGGAAGAAATGTACACGTACGAATTTCCGAAACTGAGACATACGGACTGTCTTCGGAAAGCCTGCGAATTTCACAAAGACATGCGTCAGAAGCCTCTACAGCCAGCCACGTTTCATGGCCTCGCTGCTTTGTTTCAGCACCACACGAGTCATATCATTAGCACTGCAGTAGGATCACTAGACGAGAAGGCAATTACTTATGCTGATAGGAAAGCAGGAGTCGCGTTGGCCTCCAGCTTATTCTGGAAACATTTCCGAGCCGCTCATGTGATTATATCTAAGACTAACTCGACTTGAATGAAGTTTCCATTAAGAAAGTTTCATTTAGGCAGGTAATAATGACTTCGCGGTGTCGCTTAAGTGAGTAGAGAATTTATAAATCAATTATATGCCAGCTCCTTTTGGTGATGATGTTGCTTTCCCTGGGGCGTATGCACAAAATGTGCGCTGTATTACGGCGCAGGAGTGGCGCAGGTGGCCGACGCACCGCGCTACAAGCCGGAAGGTCGCGGGTGCGATTCCCAGTTGTGTCGTTTTTCATTCACATAATCCTTTCTGCCGCACTGTGGCTCTGGGGTCGACTCAGCCTCTAACAGAAATGGGTACCAGAAATTGTTTAAATTAAACCAACAAATGCACAAACTCTTTCTTAAGTACACGCTGTCACCCCTACACATGTTCCGTAACCAAGTTACCATCTTCAGGGGGCGTACATAAAAAATCAAAAGCGTTGATTGCATCCCATAAGTGTATGGTAATGGGCTGTAATCAGGGCTTGTGCTTTTGATGTATACCCCTCAGGATAATGACTTGGGTACCGAACATATGCAGGGGTGACAGTACATACTTACACAACAGTTTGTGCATTTTTTGGTTTAATTTAAACAGCTGATAATAAGTACGGTGTATAAAATATAAAAAAAAGTGTACCAGGAATATTTCCCGGGGGGGGGGGGGGGG
>BLKM01009266.1:0-15913 GCA_013340265.1 Coptotermes formosanus | reverse complement strand
ATGTTCACATAATTTACGACAAAAATTCAGTATTATCTGAAAGACAGCAGGTTGAGATATGTCACTGTGTAGATTCACACTATCATAGGCTTGGAAAACTCGGCATCACAGCATTAATAAAATGCAGTCTGCAAGGTATAGGAGCAGAATTCCGAAAATACTTAACACAGTAATGTAACTTTTCATGCATATGTTAACTGTTTTCATACTTTTGATGCGTGACAGAATGAAATATGACACGATATTACAAAGTTTCACTACCTGGTTCATTATGACACTACTTCACAGAATGCAATAGTCATTAGTTGATCCCACTTTAGACATATTCTTTGAAAAGGGAAAAATCTTGGTTCATTCACTAATTTAAATTTGTATTTATACGAACTTGAGATCGTCAGAGTTTTAGATGTTCGTGGCTTTTGAGTAAGTTTATTGTAAGTGCATCACGCACACATATGTTCTTATTCTTGTTTGGCTAATCAACATGTGGCCAGCGTCGAATACTGTATAAGTGTAACACTTGTAATCTTTCAATAGGTGCTGTTTTGTTGTTGTGATGAATCCTTATATATAGAGTCCACTGAAATTTACCAGCCTTCATTAATAGTTATCACTTGTCCATACTTGATATCACCCTGACGTATTTGTGCTGATTATTTGTTGTAATTACATGCTTCAGTGAGCACTTCTACACTGGACACAAATTAATGGAACTGAAAATGAGTCCCCATGTTTCCAAAGTTTTAACTTACTCCAAGGTACATCCAGCCAGGCGAATTATTGCTGTCAGTAATTCAGCTGTTTGTCACATGTTGAGACCTTGTATGTTTTCTGGTTGCTCACCTTAAAACACGTGCCCCTGGATATTCTCCACAGACATATGTCAGTATGCAGCCCTTCATACCTGGCACCTAAGATGTTGGATTTTGACCCCTCTGCTGGTTGCCAATTAGGAAACTGTGTACTACAGAAGTGTACAACCCCTTAGCCTTGAAAACAAACATGCATTATGTATAGTACAAAAAAAATATTGTACCGCTCACAAGACGTGGAGTAACTCAGGCTTATGGATGACTAAATCTAGAAAAAAGACAGACCCAAAATGTATGGACAAACTGGAAAATATATTAATAAAAGAAGATAAGAAGAGGTCGGGAGTTCCCTGCCTGGCAGGGCAGCACCCTTGTACACCCTGACCTGATCACACTATTGACTGACACTTCAATAGGACTTGTTCTCATTAGTAATATTTCTACACACTTGAGATGAAATGTAATCTTGTTTCAGTGTGTGACCAATTACAGATTCTGAACTGTCAAGAGTGATTCTATTCAACTTAGATTTTTGCCTACACTGGTGTCTTCTTTAACTCACAACATTCTCTTCAAATAAATCACAGCAATTACCAGGAAAGGAATGTAAATACAAAATAAAGAGAGGAGAACACTTTATCTTTGAAAATATATATTGTATGCAGCTGAATTTTCAAAGTTACATTAATATAAAACAAAATACAACCAAGCTCTGGTAAGTTTTAAATATAAGTATTGTGTCTTGAGTGAATGTGTTACCTGCAACACCACCTTGTATGAAATATTACAAACAGGGACGGATGAAAAATGTCTCATATGACGGAATACAGAAGTCCTTGTTTAATGTTGGGGTTACATTCCTTAAAATCACGATGGAGAGCATTTTTCCATGTGAGAATGAATTAAAACACCCAAGAGTCCAGCAGTAGAAAATCCTGCCAGCTGCCAGTGGAAATAACATTAATATGAGTCTGCGCAACATTAAATGAGAACTGTCTGTGATACAATACATATTAGACATGTATACATTTCTTACAAAACTGATATACTCTTCATATATTCTTTCATTATATACAGATATTACTGCAACTAGTCAAACAGTGAGACTAGGGAATTCTAATACCTAAAATACAACACACAACACTTCGATATGAGATTCAGCATCACACAATGTTTTAATGAACTATAAAATTATAAAATTTTACAGCCATCCTCTTAAAAGATATACAATCGTGGCTAAATGTTTGTGCATTACTATATGGACGGACATAATAGCTGCTTACACCTCTCTGCAGTAGATAAATAACTTCATAGGTTACGGATCTATCTTCTAATTCATTTTTCTATATTTATTGACTTCTAAAGGCCTCTAATTTAAAACTGAACATTTAATTCATTATATTTGTCTTTCAGCTGAGGATTCCATAAACGAATGGGTTGAAACTATCTGAAATACAAATACGTGCTCCTGTGGATTACTTGCCTTACATGAAGAAACACTGTAAACACTGCATGAAATTTTGGTACGCTTGAACCCCTATTCTTGTTACAAGGGAAGAGCCAGTACTAAAGGAATCCTCTGATTTACAACATGAGGTATGTACGAAATCAGAACACATCACTTAAATTCAAACCCTGAACTTTGCCAGTATGTTACACATTATGTAATCAAAGGTGACACAGCAGAACATAATTATGCATCAAACACAGGACCTGGATTCAAAATTCAACATCCAATTTTCATTCAAAAACACCTGCCTTCTAAAAATCAGAATTACAAAACCTGACAAAATATGCATTCACATCTCAATGTATTTTACATGCATATGGTGTACGTAATCGTAGATTCTCGAAAAGAGATACAGACTACTTAGCTGTAAATTGACAATAAAGTTACCTTTAAGGCACAATGTATAAAAAAGTGTATTACATGCAGCAGGTGGCTATGTAAATGAGGGGAAAAAATTCACCCAGAGTAAAACAGTCATTATACTCACTCAGCACAAGAAAAAGTTTCTCTTGATTAACATTTTTATTTATTAAAAATGTTATTTTGGACTTTATCCACTGTCACAGTTTATCAAAACCACTACATTCTAGCAGGCAGTTCTACTTTTGAAACATAATAATAAAGTCTGAGGACTGACAAAGTCCAAAATAACATTCCTAACTTGTTACATCACTCTCAAGAACTTTAAAAGTCAATTCACATTTGTACTGACCCACAATAATATTTTTTACGCTTCTGGAATGCCTTGAAAGGTGAACACCTCAGAGAAGTCTTAAAATATAGAGAACAATTCCAAGAAATGAAAATGAAACAGCATTAGATGGTGCCCCATTACATCTGTTGTCGAAGTAGCAGAAACACCAAGTTGTTTCATCATAGTATTCCCTGAAAGAAAGATAACCTAATTTATTCTTTTATTAAACATTATGTTTAAGTCTTACATGGCAAACCCTTGCTGTTTGTGGGGGTTAAGTTCTTGAAAAAGACCATGAATGGTGAAAACATGATATGTGAAGACCTTGTGGGAAGAATGGGGTTTGGGGAACTGAAGAGACGTGCAACATGATAATACGTAAATTAATGAGTGTGCTAATAAACACAAAATATCTGTGTTCAAGTTGACTGGAATTACATCAGTGTTCCTGGCTGAAAGTTGTCAAAGTGACTGGAACACACACAGTGCATTGCAAATGGGGAGAGAAAAGACTTGGTGAAGAGATGTATGACCTTCAATTTCTCTGACTACTCCATGTCTTTATACACCCCCTGTATGGTGCCAGGACAGCTTTCATCTCATGCTTAAATTTCAGGCACCTGTACATTAAATGGTTGCCCTTTGAGCAATTAAGTTGTCTGCCATCTGGAGGCATTTTTTAAAGGCAATGGTACTCAGCTGTGGACTCTCCACACGTGTCAGAATCTTCCGATCTTTGGTTCACTGAACACTGTCAGCTCTTCAGGTCCTCCTCAGTTAACTTGACAGCATGACAGTCAAGAATTTCCTTGATATCAGCATCATCCAAATGTGATAATCCGTCTGCAACATTACAAGCCTGTAATGTTCCTTATTTCACCCTGCTGGTTCAGGAAGTTCAGGGAGTCATTAACTACTTCAGGCAAGTTCTTCAAGCCGACACTCAGAGCCATGACTTCAGATCATCCATGGCCTCCTTTAGGTATTTAACATGCAGTCCCATATATTGTACAATTCCCAGCCTTTACTGACACCAACAAAAGTCTCTGTATTTACATCCAAAATATTGTTGAAGGTGTAGCAAGTTGAATGTTTTTGTCCTCACATTCCTCTCTAAATCTTTGACACCATTTGAAGACAACATATTAAGAGACAGGGCCACATTTCTGGAAACAGTTTTAAGCATTTTTGCGATTTGCTGTGATGTTCAATCATGCTGTTCCACGACGAAAACGACAACAAAAAATCTGTGCAGGGCTTCTAGGGAAGAACTGATAGAGTTGAGCTTTCTTTTCACTAATCCCTGATAGTGATAACATGAACTAACACAAACCAGCTATCGTTGGTGTGTGCACCAAACAACGCATTCACAATAACATCAGTCCTGGAATTTCATGTTACACTGGACTCCAGCTTTACCAGTGTACATGGAACCAAATCATACAGTGGTTCATCTACAGAAATTGGGAATATGTAACAAATAGTTCTGGGTAGAACTCATGAAGCCTACTGGCCTACCAGGAGTAATGTACAAACTGAAATCATGTAAGCATACAACATTAACCTTTTAAAGCCTAGCGGTAACTTCACGTACCACCAGGTTTAACATTAAAAAATTCTACGTGGTGCCCACATTGCGTTGATGTGTTTTGTACGGATCTCAGAACAAACAGCAACTTCTGCCTTATAACACATTAAGAGACTGGTTTTTATAACCGAAGTGGAGAGTGTTTACTGCGCGGTACGCACTGAGTCCTTATATAGAACAGACACGCTTCATCTTTAAAGGGTTAATACATGTAGTTCATCTTCTTACATTGGAAATGGTAACAAAAATATGGTATTGTTATTATTAGCATGTCCATGCCATAACAGTTTCTGTCTTCCCTGTATCCCAGTAAATGCAAATGCCCAAGTTTTCCCTGAGTTGGACTCATGAAACCTACTTCCTGCTAGATGGCTAGGCCAGAGGAGGCGGCTGGACAATTCTTTTGACGGCACATACTTTATATAGGTGCTGTAACACAATGATCTGATTTAAATCAGAGGTAAGACACACTGTAGGATGCAGGGATTAGGCGCGCGCGCACGCACGCACGCGCACACACACACACAGCATGGCGATATCACAAGCCTAATTTTCCCTCCCTGCCTTAAGGAATGAAAGTTGTATAAAAAATGCAACATTGGCATTTACCAAGCCTAATGATGACTCAGCTAACACACTTACACCATACAATAGTAATCTGCAATAATAAGGTGACTGACATTGCGATATTCATTACTTTTGCTTACTTTTTCTTTCTTTTGCTTAACATCAAGGCAGTTTAGTCAGTTCTGTTACAGGAAGTCCACAGTACATGTCAAATCTTATAATGGGAATAATTTCCTCATTTTAGTTCATAAACAAAAGGTGGCAATCTTTAAAAAAGTAAGAGAACAAATAAGTGTAGTTTCTTATTACATACAAATAATGCTGACACAAAATTTTGCCTTATAAAATTGTGACCATATTTTCTTCAGGATCATGCTGTATTTCAACAAGCATTGCTGGCACAGATGAAGCTCAATCTTGTGGTACAATGCAGGTTAACAAAGAAGTTTTTATGCATGTGAGGAACAACCCTCAGAACTGCATTCCTTGGAGTCGGTGAGAAAGTGTTTAAGAATGTGAGGTTTTGTACTTGGAATGCAAACTTTTGTAACATACTGACTTACTCAATGATTAGTAAAGCAAAGGCAAGAGGTTGAGGCTCCCAGATTTCAAGACAATCGGCACATGATGGTGGTAAGGTTGTCAGCCATATGCACCTGCCATCTTTACCCCCAGGAAATATTCCTGGTACTCACTTCTGTTAGAGGCTGAGTCGACCACTTAGCCATAGTGTGGAGGGAAGGATTAACTTGGTGATAAGTACTGAAATATAAATTGTATACAGTAGGACTACCAGAGGTTACAACAGCCTAACGAGGACAGTGATAAAAGCATACCTTTTGATATCCAATTCCTTAATGGAGTTATTGACATAATGAGCAAGACGCACATCTTTAGCAGCAGGTCTGCAACCCTCATAGTGATCAGCTGGTATGTCAGTGCGTACAGCCCGTAATGAACTCAAACATTCACGTGTTATTATGGTCTCCGCTAGAGGATAAAAGATGGTGGTTAACAATGCAGGATCAGGCACAAAGAGGTAATTGAAAGTGCACAAAATTACCATATTAAAATAATGACTCAAAGCCATAAACATTACCACAACAACAGGCTTGCAAGCCACCTTTTGATTAAGAAATCTAGCAGCACAGCTGTAAAATGTCATAATTTACTCCAAACAGATGCACATGTATCAGCCTACTCCATGCAGCAGCGTTCTTCTCAGAAGCTTGCAGTTGCTCATCTGGAACCCGCATTCATTATGATGTTTACAGACACCCACCAGTGTACCCTTTTGACGGATGACTCCAGTCAACATCCTACTTCTTTACGATCCACTTTACTAATATTCTCCTATCTAGGCCTAGGTCTCCCAAGCTTTACACACAAATTCTGTACACATTTCTCATCTCCCTAGCATCTGTTTTATATGTTTCACCAATTTCATCCTGAATTTGACTATTTTAGTAATTACATGTGAGGGACATTAATAAAAAGGTCCACCTTCATGCAAGTTTTTCCATCATGTTACTTCACAGTCACAAAAATAAAACACTGACAAAGTTCAGCTGGGTGACAAAAATCAGTTCAGTTACATTTGACATTTAAACACAGAGCATCTGTTTATATAACTAACTAAATAACTAACTTACTCCATGGACCAGAGTCCTTTCTGAGAAGCTAACATCCTCAGCTACTCAAGAAATTCCCCGCATTTTATGGAACCCGAAGGTTCATTACCGCATTTACAAGAACCTGCCACCCGTCCCTATCCTGAGCCAGCTCACTCCAGTCCATGCCCCCCATCCCACTTCATGAAGATCCATTTTAATATTATCCTCCCATCTATGCCTGGGTCTCCCAAGTGGTGTCCTTCCTTCAGGTCTCCCTACCAAAATCCTGTATGCACCTCTCCTTTCCCATGTACGTGCTACATGCCCTGCCCATGTAGCTGTTTATATACCATGTGAATAACACAGCAAAAAAATGTCTACAAAAGAACTGTTAGTGCAGAGAAATAAAAGTTCTCCCCTTGTATCCACTCTCAGTAATACTGCATGAACACAACAAAAATCTGTATTTCAAAATAAAAATAATTATACATGTGTTATTTTCCTAGTAAATAACTCATGCCTCTGCAGCACCAAAACTGGCAAGGACATAAAAGTGTTATCATACTTCATCACAAACAACTGTCAAGTTAGGCACCCTTTTACCTCTCCAGGTGAAAAGGCCATGCAATTTTTTAGGCTAGATATTAAATGGATATATGGTGAGATGCATTAGCAAAGTCAGAATGGTACTACCAAACAAAACTGAATTTCATTGTTAGGCTATATTTATTTATATTTGCTGTAGTAACAACAAACAACACTCAGATTCACCTGTGGGTATATATCACCACTGTACTATTACAGATTCCCAAAACTCAATGTCATTTTCGTGGTACATCATATAGGATGCTTGACATACTTCCAATTCCACCAAGTATCAATAACAGGTTCCTAATCCAAGATGTACAATCACATTCTGCTCCAAGGGCCACACTCCAGTTCCCTTTCCACAAGAAGGCACAATTAAAATCAGAAGTTACTGTCATTCTATAATGGCATATGGAATAACCCTGGGAAGTAATTAATCTTACAGTAAGAAGATATTTATTCTAAACAAATTTTTTTGAATTACAGTTGCTGCAAAACATAATTCAAGATTTTACCATGCAGACTTACGAGTCTGATGTATCAAAAGGCATAGTTTAAAGCAGCATTAACTTCCACAGAGCAAGAGTGAAATAAGACACACTCAGTACAGGTTTAAAATACTACTATATCACAATTTCTGATTTTAAAGTTAGAAAGAACAGCACTGTATAATTTTCTTCCTGCCTAGTAGTCATCTTTCTGGTAATGAGAGAGATTAACAATTGGCATATGGGATTTATGGTGGACTAATAAATGAAAAATCATATTTGTCTTGTAATTATACTGTGCATTTCTGAATTTGTTTGAAACTTATCTGAGTTAACATTTACAGCACCAGGATTCCTTCATGTCTTATATTCGACCTGAGGCCAATTTCGTTTTATAAATGACACTATTAATAGTTTCCCGAAAGTTTAAAATAGCGGTGTCACATTTAATACGGATAACTACAACAATAACACAAAGCTGAAACCCCAGCAAAGAAGGGAAACAGAACCAGTTTCACTGTATAGAGCAAAGAAACTGAAACACAGAAATTCAACACGTATTACCTCCCTTCCTTTCAATGATCTTCACACACTTGTCATCATCTTCTGGACAAACCTCACCCCAGTACCAAAGCCAGTTAAACGGTGTTCCACATCCGGGATGTGTGGATACACATCGATAGCAGTAAAGACTCAGTGGAGACCAAGCAGATGCTAAAACAAAATTCGTGTGTACGATATTGGAAAGATACATACACGAAAGGTTAGGTCGTACGCCACACCCAACTTAACGGATTTACCCTTAAACTCAACTGCTTACCTTGACTAATTAGAATTGCTGCTAATATTATAAAAACACATATCTTTGCCATTTCTGCATACACTTCAAGTAATTTTACAGAAGAAAGTGTAACACCAAGAACAATCACATCTCTCCTGCAACACTACATGCCTCTACCAGCGACACGGGTCATCTATTCCGCGTCTATTCGAGCCACTACCACAAATCTGAGCATGAATCGGAGTAACCAAGCCTACCATATATGATCGGTGATGGTGACTGTCCTATAAGAACGGTTGTTTCTTTTATCGGTGGTCGTGAAGTCCTACGAATCTATGGTATGAGTAGTTGTTACGAGTATTGTGAGAGTTCGGAACGTGACAGATTTCTACTATTTCATATCAACTTGACATGCCTGTTTCAATGTTGCAATATGTTTATGGATTCCTTATCGTCTACACGCCTTGGGTATTTGCGGTAAGTAATTATCACTTGAACTGTGTCTGCAAGGGATGCAGGGATGTGAGGCTTGGTCTTGTGGAGTAAGGGATGAACAGGGTGCTGAGAACGGTATTTAGACCAGAAGGTAGGAAGTTACAGGATGGCTGGAGAAAACTGCGGAATTAGGAGCTTCGCAGTTTCCAGTCCCCATAAGATATTTAGTTGGACTGTAATAAATGTTGGAAGCGTGTCCACATTCTTGCTTTTCCAGTCTGTGCATTTGATAAATTTCTGTGTTCGCGTCCACATTCTTGCTTCTCCAGTCTGTCCATTTGATGACGTTCTGTATTCTGTATAATTTGTACCTAGTATTTCTACTTACAGTGTGTGAGATGGTGAGAGGTGACGCTGCTACACATAAAATTGTGGGATAATTTAGGTACCTCATTTAGAATGCTGTAGCAACAAAACAAGTTGTTTGTCCCTGAATATGCAGTTTATTTATGGTTACTAGACATACAATTATAAGTAACCAATATGCCTGGTCTGGCGCTGGATTTGGATTTTATGTAACATTATTAGTGGTAATATAAAGCATTTTAATTTCCTTAGTACAGCTGACCATCATGTAAATACCATATGTACGTAATTTTGTTTTACATATATATTATTAATACAAAACGGTTATGTTGTCTGGTTGGGCATAGCAGCTGTCACAGGAGCTTGACCAGTAATTTATTCTCTAGTTTCAGCCAGATGTTGTAGACTATGATGGACATTTGTCAATTCGTCTTCAGCATTCCTTTGATCAGGTTAAGGAACCTCAGTTTTTTGACAGAGGAGCAGTGAATATCCAGAGCATAAGAACAGGATCCGTGACATTACAGCAGGACCCCCTTTCAGTAGAAGATAGGCAGAAATTGAAAGTGAGTAACCTGTGTTTAGTATAACAAGACAATGTACAGGTTCAGTAGTGCTGTACTAGAATAGATGTCTGACACTGGTAAGTAAGGCAATTTTCAGTCTGCTGTCTTTCTAAGAATCCTTGTTGGTGAAGGGTCCATTAATGGAACGTGGTTTTGTATTCACAGTTGCTAATTTAATTTCAGGCTATTGCTGAAAAAGATGGCCTGTATCGGTTGCGTGCATTTGTCCAAGCTATGGATGGCAAAGAGACATCATTTCTCACATTTGTGAAAGCGGTAAGGTTTTTTGTTAGACACTTCCCATTTTATATCTGTATCGTACTCTGCTGTGTATGTGCTTGTAATAGCCACCAAAGACTCAAACTGAATTATCATTTATGTTTGTGTTCCTTTTGTTTGCAGTGTTCATTGGCTGAATCTCATTTGTCAGATGTTCTGACAGTTTCACTGGACCATACAGGTTCAGTAATTGCAGTTTCCATGTCAACTTCACCAGCAATATGTGAAGGGCGACATATTAGTCACGAGGATTTAAAACACTTCAATACCACTGTATTTGTCAAGCATATGGAGCAAGGACCAATGTATGTACTTTGGTTACTGCATATTTGTAGTGCATATATATTGAAATAAGGTGAAATTGAAAGTTAAGTGTACTGTGATTTGAGAAATGTTAGATTTGATTATCTAAACGCAGACTAAGTGCAGAACTTTAAGATCTCCATA
The DNA here is from genome assembly GCA_013340265.1 of Coptotermes formosanus. NCBI lineage: Eukaryota > Metazoa > Arthropoda > Insecta > Blattodea > Rhinotermitidae > Coptotermes > Coptotermes formosanus. The sequence goes on along the minus strand of BLKM01009266.1, from coordinate 5,179 downwards.
GTTTCTGAGTATAGCTACCTGTAATGATACATGTGTGTGTGTGTGTATATATATATGATGCTTTACAGCAATTTTCAGTACACTGTACATCATTTAAGCCTGTTGCAACTTTATGTTTTATTGTTTTATGCGCCCACTGAGCAAGGGGTTCCTTCTACTGTTGGGAAGATATTTGTCATGCTGTTCAGCGAACAGTAGCATGGCCAGTGGCTTCTGCAGTTTGCAGTTTATTATGGGTGTTAATGCCACAGAAAGTTAATTAATTTTTACATTGGACTTGCACATCTCTATTCCAAATGGTGCAGAGTTATGCTGCACACTAGCATAGGAAATTTTGTCGTAAGCATTTTCTATCTTCTGAAACGCGCATTGTTGCTTTATAATTTTATGTTGAGGTATGCAATGAAGAGGTGCAAGTGACTGTGCAGGAACTAGAACTTAATAGGTTATATAATTGTTATATATGAGCTTATATCACTTTTTCCCGCTCACAAATGTTTTGCTTTTCCGTATATTTTGATGTGTTCGTATTTTATTAAGTATATATTTAGTGCACCATACGTGATTTTATTAGGTATATATTTAGTGCACCATATGTGGAAATAACAGGAGTGTCAATGTGCGAAACTTACAGGAAGATTTTATAAAACTTGGATTGGAAACAGTTATTGAGGACTGTAAGTGGTGACTTATGTTCTGTCAGTATTCAGCCCATTCACTGACCTATTTGTGGTGGTGGATGTGTGGGTTTGAATCTGGGACACAGTTGTTAATACATAGTGCTTGCTGTAACTTTTAGAGCCTAACAGTAACTTTACGTGCCACTAGCTTTAACATTCACAAATTCTACATGGTGCCCACATGGCATTTATGTGTTTTGTATGGATCTGTGAACAAACAACAATTATTTCCCTATACAACGTTAACTGACTGATTTTTATAACCCAGATGGAGAGTGTTTACTGCACAGTACAAACTGGGTCCTTATGTATAAAACAGATATGCTTCGTCTTTAAAGGGTTAATAGATGTTCTGCATTAGAGTAAATTGTTTTAGTAATTTGCAGTTCTTCTCTTTTTTAAATGTTGATCTTCACTTGCTGGTTTCAGTCCTGATACTGCTGCTTATATCCAGAAGCTAGAGAAGGAACGAGAAGCAAGAGAGAGAGGAGAAACTAAAGATAACCGGTCATTCTTTGCCAAATATGTGAGTTACTTGGAGAATTTTCTGTGGAAATTGCTTCATGTTGCCTTGCATGTGATTGTCATTTTAGTGTTCTTTTTTATACAGATGGCAATATTTCAAAACTGAGAGCAGATTTTTTGAGTAACAGCTGGAGCTTATGATAACACTACTTGTAAATCTTGTCTTTGAAAATTCCATTGGGGTTGAAATTGAAACACAGTGCCCTTCCAATGATCCAAAATCTGTCTGCTGAAATCAAGTTACATTAATCAAAACTAAAGAAATGAGCTTACTGGTTGAGTGTCTGTTACAAGTGACACATCATTCTGTACCCTATATGTTACATACAGATCATTTATTTATGGTGTGAAATGAACAGTTGTGTGATGACTGACATTTTTAATTTGCTGAAGCATTATGTTGGCATTTATTTAGCTGTGTCATAATATGTGTGCCATAGATTTGTAGTTGTTGAAAGTTCAGGTACAGTAAACTGTTTGCTAATGCTGTAATTATCTTCCTTTCATCTTTATGCCCAGTAATCTTAACACAACATGTTACTAAGTTCATAAAGCAGTGCCTTTAACCTGTGAAATTTCACCTGAGCAGACTTGTGTAGTGGTAATGCTCTAGACTTTTATGGGAGGCCCCCGGTTTGAATCTGCTGGGATACTACCAGCTCTCATGGCTGAGGTTTTTTGTGGCTTTTCTCAGTCCATCCAGACAAATATCAAGATCATAGCTTGATGTCATTACACAGTTCATGCTTCGGTAGGGTGATGATGTTGAAAAGTTGTCTGCAGTAAAGGTAAAGTTGTCACTGTTCTTAAGTACTACAGCATGCAGATGTAGGGGGATGTGGAGATGAAGCTCTGCACATTCGTAGATATGACATAGATTGAAGTAAGATGCCACTTTACTGAAGTAACGGAGTCGTTGGTACCCAGTGGGTATGATGATGATGACTGGGAATCAGAGCTAGTCTAGATTCAGAGAATAGGAAAATTGTAGCCTTTCATGCAAATCAAGCTGTATCCATGCAGCTATTTTAGACTTACCTGAAGTATGAAGAGGTATAATTTCACTAATCCAGTATTTTGGACATGTGACTGAAATCTTAACAGGTTTAATAATTGATCTATGAAACTATTTTATTATGAATGAAGTTTGCTCTGTTTTGTGAAATATTTGTTCTTTATGAACCTCTGTAGTTTGAACAGACATAGGTAAACTAAGATTGATCATTTCTAAAATTATTTTGATGCTTACTTCCCAGTGCTAATGTATATTTTTTTTTGTGGTGGAATCTTAAAGTGGAGGTAACAAAAGTTAAAAATCATGCAAGTTTGTTGTTGTTTTCTTCACATATGATGAATATTGCTGCACTTGAAGTACAGATGATGTAAATGGTGTCATAAAAAAAGTGATCCAGAGCAAAGATGCCTGTTTTTACAAGTGCAGTGGCTATGGAACCCAGAGCTAATAAGTGTATTCATTTTCTGTGGTAAGAGAAATTCCTTTAATACAATTTCTGTGTGCATGCTGGCAAAATTATGAAGTAGCAGGCGGGGTGAAAAAGTAACTGAAAGTTTACGAGTACTGGGTGTTGTCCAGTTTGAAAGGAACTTGCCAGACGAATGAATCTCATATGTTGATGCATTGTGTTACAAAGAACTAATACTATATCACTGTACACTAGTAACCGATTGCAAGTGTTCACGGTGCCTTGCTGCTGGTCATTTGCAGTCAGGGAGTTAACTGTTGTCTTTCCTGATAAAGTAGACATGTAGCCAGAGTAATCGTGAAAACAAAATGCCATTTGATGATTTTTTCTCTTTTTTTTCTTTTTCTTTTTTTCCAGTTATATAAAATGAGACTCCTGTCTGTGTTATAAGCCATTCATAATCTCTGCTTGCTTTGCCAGCTCAATTCTCATGCTTCTACGTCTTCCTCTTTCTCCTCCTCCTCCTCCTCCTCCTCCTACTTCTCTTCCTCCTTGTCCATGACAGAACTTTTCATCTTCCTCTCTGGTGTAATGGTGTGGATTCAAAACCAATTGTTGTGTTAATTTAACACATTTTTTGTCAAGTATGTAGAGCTGTGCAGTTCCCAATACTGTCTGTGTTGTTGAGATTTGAACACATTAGCTCATTTAATTTTCAGTATTGTAATCAGATGTCTGTTGAGTGCAGTGAAATTACCACACTAGTATCCATCTAAAAGTTTCCAAAGCTTTATTTTCAACTGAAACCAAAACAAGCTTTGCAAATTATCTGAGTTTTGTAAGATGGGTGTTTCAGTGAATAGCCACAGAATTTTGTTGTAAGAACTAGTAGTTTTGTTATGGAAGAAGGTAAATTATAGGTATAGTGATGACTAAATTAATGTTTGGTTATACTTTGCTGTTATATTTAAAAAAACAACTGTTTTAAAGAATAAAATTTTCCCATCATATTCGTTCCGCCAGCACTCCATACTCATTCGTTCATCTATCACTTGTGCTGTATCATCTCAACACTTGACAGCATAGTTAAATAACACACTTAAAAAATGAAATTTTCTCATATACGGTCCTCATAATGTATATTCTTGTATAACTTTGTAATCATGCAGTCATATTTTTATGGTGGAGTGAGACCCATGATCTGTGGTTGAATATAGGTTAGGTGGCAGAATTTTGCAGTACCTATGTGAAGGGGATATGTTTTACTGAAGTCCTTTCTTTTAGGTGCAGTTCATAAAAATTACAGATTTACCAAATATGTTTTAATATAACAAAATGTTGTTCTGTTTTGCAATATATGTTACTGTATTTCATGAACCACTTTTTAGGGAAATAAAAAAATGAAGTGCATTTTAAGAGTAGAAGACCCACAGGTAATTGAGTTAACTGTGTGAGGAAGAAGGGACCATATTGCTGCATAAATGGCATAATAGAACTAAAACTACATGGGAAACATGTGCCCAAACTTACTTCACTTGTAATGAAGTAGACGCTGAAAGTCATACTACAGAGGTTTAGTATAGGATTATTACTGTTTTGTTATATGTACAGTAAATTTTAGGGCACTGGTAGTTTCTAATACAGAAGTGTTATTTATATAATAGTAGAACTGTCTAGAGAAGTGGCAGCTGAAGTTCATTGATCACATTTAAGATTACTGGCATACACAGTCTTTAAAAATTAGAGTATTTTTAATTTTTTATTTGTTTAAAAAGATGACTTTGTGACTTATGTTACTCATAAATTGGAATTCTCACTGCCGTAAAAGTGCTTGTTGTTTACAGTATTAAGTTAAAATTGTTTATGTATATGTGTGTGTGTCTTTGAATATGGAGGAGGAAATTAAAGAGATTTACTGAGTATTTGGTGGAATGTAATAAGGACTTTTTGTTTCAGTTATTATATTACTGTGTTTGTGAAAATATGTAACTGAATCAGTTTTCAGTTTTGGTTTTATCAAGTGCTGCCAGACAAGTTATTGAAGCTGACTCTCAACTTTGAGGTTCCCAGTCTGGAGCAAGAACTTATTTCCGAATATTATGACATGATAGGAATGTAACTTCACAAAGAAATGTGGTGTCACATGGTGTGTAGGCTATTTTCACGAAGTAGAAATATGACTATCTTATATGTAGATCATGTATGTCTGTCTGTGTGCCCATGTGTGACATAGTAACAGCATATAAACCTCTGGATACTTATAAAATAATATTCACCAACTAATGCACTGAAGTACATACAATCTTTATTCGTAAAAACCTCCTACATGTTTCGACCCTGCTGTGTCATCTTCAGGGAGAATAGTCTGTTACACTGTTGGATGCACTTATACAGTTAAGTGAGAATGTGCCTTTGCTGTCATCCTCCATTGTGAGGTATCTTGTACTGTCTGCAGACAGGGTATATCATGACCGCAGACAAGGTATATCATGACCGCAGACAAGGTATATCATGACCGCGGACAGGGTATATCATGACCGCGGACAGGGT
>BLKM01009258.1:0-13344 GCA_013340265.1 Coptotermes formosanus | reverse complement strand
CTTCATGCAGTCAATGGCGAGTCAGCATTTCTGTGCTGGAATGACGGTGTTAATGACGTCACAGTCAAATTGTGTTCAACTGGCCTGTTTACAGGCGAGTCTGTAGAAAACTACGGTTTTTGATAGAATAAACAACGCGCAGTTTATTACGTAAATGAAGAATGTCAAACAAGTTAAACCTGTTTTCGGAACGCGTAGTTTAATCTCAATGTCATGCTCACTCTTGCCCCAGCTAATCTCAATTCTGAACGCGTCCGTAAGCCTTAGAGCTTTCCAACTCTGAGAGGAATTGCGCTCGATAACTAGAAGAGCAGCTCTGCTGGCCCGCTACATCCTCTTTTTAACCCTTTGAAGTGTCAAGTTTCCCTGTATAATACGTAAATATTCAATTCCTATGTTAAAGCAAAGAAAAGCCCTTGTCATAGGTCAGGCCTTTAGTCGCGTGTCCCTCAACATGGATACTCCTGTTGGATCCAAGTCCAGTCAGTGCGGGGTATGTTTCGTTTCGTTTCGTAGTCCTTCCCTGTTCTACCTACTCACAACGGGTGTCGAGGTTGTTTGTTTTCACTTGATCACACTCAGACACACACCACAGTCTGTGGGACTACTCTGGACGAGGGATCGGCCCGCCGCAGAGACCTCTACCTGACAACACAAACACTCACAAGAGAAAAAAAAAGTCCATGCCCCCGGTGGGATTCGAACCCACGATCCCAGCAAGCGCTCGGCCGCAGACCTACGCCTTAGACCGCGCGGCCACTGGGATCGGCGCGGGGTATGTGTGGTGGACAAAATGGAATAGGAAAGGTATTTGCAAGTACTTTGAGTTTCCGCTGCCAGTGCCATTTCACCATTGCTCCATACTCATCTATCACCGACGCGATACGAGGCGAGGCTGTTGGTTAATGAGAAAGTCTTCAGAAGACGCCTGATTAGTAATGTTATTGTGTCTACATGTTTGCCACTGCAGAGTAACTTCCATCGGCAGCTAAACACCGCTCCATACGGGTCTTCCAGCCCTCGAAGCATTCCCTAGAGTCATTTTATGGACGTTTTATGTAGGGCTGATGCAAAAATTGAAGGTTTCGGTAGCCGTTTATTGAATTCGCATAAAAATTTTTATTTATTGTTTTCTCAATATTTTATCACGCACCATCATGGTAAGTTAAAAACATTTTTTAAAACTTTATTATTGCACATTATGTCAACGTAAGGGAGCTTCAGGGGGCAGGCAGTGGTGCAGTTGATTGAGGCACTGCGCTACGAGTCGGGAAGTCGCGGGTTCGATTCCGAACGGTGTCATTGGGATTTACATAATCCTTCCGGCCGCACCATGACCCTGGGGTCGACTCACCCTCAAACAGAACTGAGTACCAGGAATATTTCCTGGGGAGGTAAAGGCGGTCGGTGCGTAGGGCTGACAACCTTACCACCCTCAATGTGCCGATTGTCTTGAAATCTGGAACCCTCAACCTTCTGGAACCCTCATGGCCTGTCCAGGGCTGTACAGAGAAAGTGATGCATCTTCCGTCAGTCCCACCCCGTCTCAATTTTGTCGGTCTTTCCTAGAAACTAACTCTAGGGAGCAGAGTCCTTCCTGAAATGCCACTAGTTTTGCATCTAGTTAAGTAATACTCCGCATTTTATGGAGCCCGCAGGTTCGTTACCATAATCACAAGAACCCGCCACCTGTCCCTCCCTTCAGCCGAATCAACCAAATCCCTGTTCTCCCAGCATGTAGCAATACAGTACTCCTTTACCAGCTATGTCTCACCTTCCAAGCGGTTTCTCCCTTAAGTCTGCCCCACAAAACCTGTGTGAATTTATGAACGGTCTTAATACAATTTAACAATAGGAATTTGTGTGTTCACTTATATAATCGCATGTAAATTTCTGGTTATCGGCTGGTGTATCGCGGGCCACAGCCCTGCCTTGAGCATTTGCCAACTGCGCCGAAAGGATTTGAATAGAAGCACCATTAATATGAAATTAAATATGCATATTAACATTTAAAAATGACGAAATGATAAACACGTTCTTTACGTGTGAAATTTGAGGCTCTCAGAGTGGTGTTGGTTATAATTCAAGTCTTCGGAGATGTGGCGACGTTTCGGAGTATCGTAGTGCCTCAATCTTTATGGTCAAAAAGTCAAAGTTCTTTACACATGTGCAGGGCACATGCACACAAAGTTAGGAAAATTCTGGGGTTTCGGTGAAGTCTTTTTTAATCTCACGTATCACAAATATATTAAGTTTGTAAAGCACATAATTTATTTAAGTTTTTTAAATTGATATTTGTATCAAAACATCATTTTTCTGCTTTAAAATAATTTTATACATTTATAAAATCGTGACATTATTTAAAAATATGTGTAACATTATTATAAATCTCAGCCTTGGACAGTGCTGCGGAAAAGAACGAAAATTCCGAGTGAATTGCTAACAGAAAAAGTTGTGAACCATCGATGTAAATACAACTAACTAACTAACTAACTAACTAACTAACTAACTCCATTGAGCAGAGTCCTTCGTAAGAAGTTAAGAGGTTCTCAGCTAGTCAAGAAATTCCCGCATTATATGGAACCTGAGTCATATCAATCCAGTCCGTGCCCTCATCCCACGTCTTGCAGATCCATCTTAATATTATCCTCCCATCTAGGCCTAGGTCTTTCATCTGGTATGTTGCCTTCAGGTTTCCCCACCAAAGACTTGTACGCATCTGTCCTCTCACCCAGACGTGCTACATGCCACACCCATCTCATTCTTCTTGATTTTATCTCCCGAATAATATTTTGTAAGGAGTACAGATCACAAAGCTCCTCGTTATGTAGTCTTCTCCACTCTCCTGCTACCTCGTCCCTCTTAGGCCCAAATATCTTCCTCGGCACCTTATTCTCGAACACCCTCAGCCTATGTTCCTCCTTCAATGACAAAGACCAAGTTTCACACCCGTACAAAACAACAGGCAAAGTTACAGTTCTGTACATCTTAATCTTCATATTTTTGGGTAGCGAACGAGAAGACAGGAGATTCTGCACCGAACGATAGCCAGCATTCCCTGATTTCAATCTGCTCTTGATTTCCTCACGAATGGAATTTTGATTTTTTACAGTTGTTCCAAAATATTTGAATTGTTCCACCCATGAGGTGAATGCAAAACTAATTGCAAATTCAGGCGCATTTATTTAAACCAGGTTCCTGAAGCGGAGTGACGTAGTCTGCACCAGAAAGACGCACTTTAAATACAAACAAAACTGGTACATTTTGTTTGAGCTTTCGCAATAATAATGCACCTATATATATCACGATGTTGGGTGGGTTTTTTCCTGCTTGACCGATAAGCGCCGGCCCAACACTCTGTCCGAAGCTCCGCCTGCGCTGCATCGTACGCCGCGTCTCGCGTGTCGGGGAGGTTTAGCAGTCGATGATGGGAGCCAGACAAACGATTGCAGTGATAGCAAACGTCAGTAAGTCCCTAGAGCGTCGGGCCGGTGCTTATCGGTCAAGTAGGGAAAAAAGACTCCCCCATGTATCTACCTCTCTGTCTATCTACAAACGAATCAAGAAACTTTGAATGGGATTTCATCGAATTTTCCTTAAGGAGGGGCCATAAAATGGTCGAGGCTGTTCGTTGTCGACAGTTCAATACGAGTGTCTGAGCTCGATTCCAGGCCAGTCCATGTGGGATTTGTGGTGGACAGAATGTCGTTGAGATAGATTTTTCTCCGAGTACTTCGATTTTCTGCAGGCAGTGTGATTCCATTAACCTTTCAAAGCCTAGCGGTAACTTTACATACGACCAGGTTTAAGATTAAAAAATTCTATGTGGTGCCCACATTGCGTTTATATGTTTTGTACTGATCTCAGAACAAACAGCAACTTTTGCCTTATAACACGTTAAGAGACTGGTTTTTTATAACCGAAATGGAGAGTGTTCACAGCGCGGTACGCACTGAGTCCTTATATAGAACAGACACACTTCGTCTTTAAAGGGTTAACACTCCATATTCCTTCAGTCACCTGCCACCGACACTGTGTGATCTTAGCTAATTTCAGCGTCGTTGAATTACAAACACAAAAAATATCTGGGCACTAAAGTTTCTGCAAACATTAAAATCTTAGCTGAAATTGGACGACGTGACGGATAGTTTATATGAAGTTATGCATGGGAGTGTGTGTGCATCTCGAGCGGGGGTCGTTGTATATTTGCCTGAGCGAAAAACGTTTAGAACGAAAGATGTGGCCAGAAATTTTACACACATTTTGTATTCAATACACATTTCAGTAAGTCTTAAGGTCTTTGAAATAATTGACCGTTTGTCTAGTATTACGCTGTGGCGCAGTTGGTTGAGGCACTGCTCTAAAAGCCAGAAGGTCGCGGGTTCGATTCCCGATTGACCTAATCCTTCCAGCAGCACTATGGCCCTTTGGCCCTCTAAGAAAATGAGTACCAGGAGTCTTTCCTGGGCTTAAAAGGGGCTGACGTGTAGGACTAAAAATCGTGCCACCTTCTTGCGCTGACTGTCTTGAATTTCTGGCACCCTTAACCTCCTGGAGCCCACAGGAGCCGTCCAGGCCTGTACAGGGATTGCTTTACCTAGTAACAACTATATATACTGATATAATATTAAGAAACTCTGCTTTGATCACACAGTGTCTTTAAGCGCTTCATGTGAGTCTTACATTACATAACCACTGTCTTCGTACACAATATTCACTGATTGTTCTGTGTAGCGGAGACGGAATTTTTTTATGTCAGGTAGGGACTGACTTTTCGTGTGTAATTTAACTGAAAATCAGTCTGCAGTCATTCGGTTGTCATCACATAACTGGAGAAAGCTTTGACAGTGATCAGTAACACAGCAAATACGCGACAACTTTCGCGCTATTTGTAAATTTACTAAGTTATTTCATTTGTAGTGAATTACATAAACTCTGCTTCTTTCCTCCATAGTATTTTTTCTGAAATGCCTGTGTCTGCTTCGATGGCAGACGTGAGATTGCTAGACACCACTAATTAAGCGACTTTCTTAAAATTCGATATAAACATGAAATTGTAAGTCAGGCCACATTAATCACGCTTAAATCATCTTCAACGCCCACACTTACGATTTTCTGTGGTGGTAGAATTTTTGATATTATTCAGCTCCTACAAGGATAATATTTTAGGAAAATATAAAGTAATAACATGGCATTCGAGTAAAATAGTTTGTTGACAACAAACGTTTTAACTATGGATGTCCAGGAATTTGTCTTCATTTGCTATACCCTTGTAGATAATTACAAAATTCTTTAGTAAAGACACCAGTTTGAGTTAAGTAATTTTGTGGCCAGGGCGGTTTACCTTTGGATAAGAAATGCCAGATTTTGTGTTTAGACTACAAGGCCGTGACACATGAAGTGTGTTCCAGTGTGGAGCGTAAACTTTCATCCAGACACTCACCGATAGACAGCGCAATCATCGGTTTTTCAGGATTTGGCTCCAGTCGAAGGTTCTCGACAATACTACGAATTGGATTGTGCGTGTTCCGCGCTGCATTCGACGAAACCACTTGCCACTTGTCGCGTGCTCCTGGTGGAGACATGGTGACGCCGTCAGGGCAAACTCTGGTCTCCTTCTATCCACAGATTTTGAGAATGAAAAAAGTGTTGAACGTTCCGAACTTTTAATGAAGTGCGAACAACAGATTCTGATTCTTTGTCTTTACAGCAGCTTTCCTATATACTTTCTTGGTAGGCGCAAGTGTCAGTCTGATTGGCCGCAGAAATGGGCGGACAAACCGGTTACAATCTCCCATTTGTCGATTGATATACACACCTTCCATTGCCTCTAAAAGGAATGCACACCTATTTCATTAGCCTTCCAGCAATTTAGTCATGCCATAAATCCGTACAGTTCAACACCTGAAGGCTGAAATTATTGTAAACAGTAGCATTTAATGATTCACGTCCTGTATCACAGAAAACACTGTGCCTCCACCACCTTAAAACTTTCCATATTATCCTGTCTCCAGACCAAGGCACATGCTGCGTGATTTCAGGCTTCCGCAGATGCGTAAATGAGATCTGTGTTCTTCTGGGATGTTACGCAGCGTAGATTGGTAGTTTGTTAGGGACGCTTCGGGATAACCTATCGGTCCCATTCTCAAGGGTCAATCAGTCCACTGCTTGACCCCTAAAACACGTGACAAGGTTACGTGTCTAGGTGTGTTAAAGTGGGGTACGCGGTGGCGCAGTTGGTTGAGGCATTGCGGTACAAGCCGGAAGGTCGCGGGTTCGATTTCCGATGGGATCATTGGGATTTTCCATTATCTTGATCCTTCCGGCCATACTGTGGCCCTGGGCTCGACTCAACCTCTAATAGAAAGGGAGGTAAAGTGGCCGGTGCGTAGGTGTGATACATTCATGTGCCGATTGTCTAGAAATTCTGGGAGCCTCAACAACCTGGAGCCGTAAGGGCCCGTAGTGGGATAGCTAGATATGTGAACCCTAGGCACAACCTATACTAACCTTGCCTTATTGAAACCAAACATGTCTGCCCTCTACTACAAGCTCGTGGGTGATGTGTGAGTGTAAAGAAATACTATTATATAAGTGGATAACGAAAATGCAATATAAAGACATTTGTTGTTCCAATACGTCTGGTCGTGTGAATTAACTTTTGAATCTGAACGTGCTAATCATTCTAACAAGGTAACTGCAATAGCTGGACATTTATTACATTTATATGACTCCGTCCAGAGAGTTCCAGAATGTATTTTAACAAGACAGGCAATGTACATGTAAACGTCACATTAAGGCGCATTCGCGTAGCCATTGTTGCAGCCTAAAAACAATAAGTAGGGTAAACTGGCCAAAGATGCCCCTCTTTTTCTTCTGAAAGATTTTTGCAATTGTGTATAGCAACAGAAGTTATGTCTGGGTGTGTAACAGGTACAGTAAGGTCTCTGCTACAAAACGGTCAATACCTTTATAGCAAATTTTATTTCGTTTACTGACAGGAATAAAAATCACATAGGTCAAAACGGGGCGTCTTTGACATTTGCGCGGTGAAAGATGGCCCACATGTAATGCAATACAAAATAATAAATTTCAAGTAAAAAAATTTTAATCAAATGAAATAAAATATGCTCTGTGTCACTATGAGACTCTTTCTTGCTTCTTTGTAGATTTCTTATGTTTTTAAGAATCTTAGAACGGTTGCTACGTCCACAATCGATTAAGGTTTTGGAGAAAATTGTGCAGCTTTCAAATAGCCACTTTTCACAGAATGAACATTTTATCCAGTCGCATTCCTGTTTTGTTACACAGCAGTACTCCTTACATCATTTAAAGCAGTAACTGTCATAATTTTTATCAGAATTGCTCGAGTTTGGATTGCGAACTATTCTCTCGAAATTATTTTCCTATGTTTGGCTTTTATTTGCTTCTTCTGGATGACTGGTGAGCCTGTGGGAACTCTCCGTTGAGACTTCTGGATGACTGGCGAGCCTGTGGGAACTCTCCGTGGATACTTCTGGGTGACTGGCGAGCCAGTGGGAACTCTCCGCGGAGACTTCTGGGTGACTGGCGAGGCTGTGGGAACTCTCCGTGGGGACTTCTGGATGACTGGCGAGCCTGTGGGAACTCTCCGTGGAGATTTCTGGATGACTGGCGAGCCTGTGTGAACTCTCCGTGGAGACTTCTGGATGACTGGCTAGCCTGTGGGAACTCTCCGTGGAGACTTCTGGATGACTGGCGAGCCTGTGGGAACTCTCCGTGGAGACTTCTCCTTACCCTTGATGACACTGCGTTTAATGATTTTGGTTGGCGTTTTTTCCTGAGAAATGTGGATGACTGTTGGGGAATGGACTGATACAGGAGTGAAGGCGTGTCATTTTAATACGTTCTTTAATACGTAACAGGGGTAAATAAAATATATTATAGTAGGCAGGCGACAATACTGTAGTCTTTCATTGACATATCTGTAAAAATACAGTACACAATTCGAGCTATGAACATAGGTCAACCAGGCGAGTTAAAATATCAGTGGGGCATCTTTACCAAACTTTCAGTGGGACGACTCTAACCAAACGTGGAGCAAAGATGCCCTGGCTGATCATGTGACTATGGTGTGGTTTGCAAATTTTTTTAAAGGTAAAAAACGGTAGAGAAAAGTCCACATTTCCCCCCACGCACATTGTTGGTAAAATTACTACATGCATAAACAAACAGAAAATTATTAAGGAATAGCTCTCTGAAGTATAGAGGGTTAAAAATCACGCTATTTACTTTACAGAACAATGTCAGAGGCTGAGAAGAACACAGCAACTGTGACTTGCACACACCCAGACTCACCACTGGAAGACCTTCTAGCTGCGTAATATGTGCAGCTTCCTAGGGCTAAGGTTTCTAAGTAACTGATGGTGGGGCATCTTTGGCCAGTGGGGTATCTTTGCCCTTTTCCCTGTATTACATATCCTGTGTGTCTGTAGTCCTAGTTACCCAGCATGCAAAGCGCATGCGCCGAATTATACTGTCATCTGTGACCTCTCCGGCTCTACCACATCTTCCACATTATCTCCCAAACTGCACGATTTTCTGAAAAATTTTTATTGTACAAAAACTGCATGTTTTGATTTTCTCTACAACTTCTGTCCGAAATATTTCTCATCCTAAGAAGAATTCAGCGAGATATTGTCATAAATGTACATAGGTAAAGCTAAAGGTAAAGCAGTCCCATTACAGGCCTGGACAGGTCCACAGGGTTCCAGGAGGTTGAGGCTCCCAGATTTCTGGACAATCGACACTTGAAGGTGGTAAGGTTGTCAGCCCTACGCACCGGCCGCCTTTACCCCCCAGGAAATATTCCTGGTATTCATTTCTGTTAGAGGCTGAGTCGACCCCAGGGCCATAGTGCGACCGAAAGGATTATGTCAATGAAAAATTCCAATGACACCATCGGGAATCGAGATAATTTTCGAGATACATTTGGGGCCGCGGTGGCGGCCCCAAATGTACATAGGCCTTCATTTAAAGTGCCCGTTCTACTTGTCAGATTTTAATGGCACTTGAATTTTCTTGACAGATTTGCGAAGGATGTTCAATTACAAAATTGTATCAAAATCCCTCCAGTGGGAGCCGAGTTGTTACATGCAGACGGACAGACAGACGGACGGACGGACGGACGGACAGACAGCCATGACGAAGCTTTTCGCTATTTTACGAACGCGCCAAAAAATAAGTTAGTTCCAGTGTCTATAGACATTCCCAACAATAAAGACGTGCACCAGAGAACTGAAAGCTTTCCAAACTTATGTTACCGTTCACCACAGTGACTGGTACTGTCCCGGTTACCTCAGTGATACCTGTTCTCAGGGTAATAATCTACGTGGGAGGCCCCTGCAGCGTCCGCTATCCAAATAATGCGATAATTTACGTTTAGCATTTAAGATTTATTGGAAGTTTTACACTTTGTAGTATTACATTATGAAGATTACCACCACTGAAATGATCAAGACACCTGGAAAAACTGTCCTATTTCAATCTTAATTTCGCAATTTTTGACCAATTGTCGGAAACTGTAGCGAACCAAAACTTCCGAACTGTCCTTCCCAGCATCCAAAAGCGGATTCCCCAAACGCCAGTCGCAATTGTAAAGTCAAGTTCCCGAGTCCTATATTAAAAAAATCCTATTGGCCGAAACTCAAATTTAGAAGAACCCCACAGGCCGAGTTTAACTTTTCGAATAGCTCAACTTGATTGGTTGCGCTAAATTAGGCCAGTAGGCCCCAAACATACAATTAACGAAACTTTTGGGGTGTTGCCCACTGGCACTTCCCACTCAATGGATTATGTCTTCAAAAAGTGTCAAGTCTCGAGTTTCACTGAGGAACACCGAGTTGCAAAACTCAGACCAGCGTGACAGCTAATGGATATTCTGCTCAGCCTTAGCCGTCTGAATGCGTCAGCCGCACTCACTCCCTCTCGCTGTCTTCCCTAGCTGCCCTATTCACCGAAACAAGTACTTCTCATTAACTAACAGAGAATAATTTATCTCAACATTTAAAGCCTAGCGGTAACTTTACATAACACCAGGTTTAACATTAAAAAGTTCCACGTGGTGCCCACATTGCGTTTATGTGTTTTGTACGGATCTCAGAACAAACAGCAACTTTTGCCTTACAAAACATTAAATGATTGCTTTTTATAACCGAAGTGGAGCGTGTTTACAGCGCGGTACGCACTGAGTCCTTATATAAAACAGATGCTCTTCGTCTTTAAAGGGTTAATAAGACCTGTCCAGGGGTTGAGCCTGCATCGCCGGTCCTGTCCAGGGTTTGTACCTGAATGGCCGGTAACCCTTATTTGGTCATGGCACCCATGTGACCTTGAAATATACAGACGGAACACCAAAGGGGTGCGCACAGTGATATAGCAAAATGGAAAAAAATTAAACTTATTGTCATACCGACGAACTGCCACATGTAATGCTCAAGCATACGTGTATTTTTCACTGATTTATTTCTTTCCTGTGAAGCTGTGCCGTCAAGAGCTCGTTTCTTTGTCTTGCGCGCCCATGGAACTGTCTGTTCTATGGCCACCACGCGGTCTCATAGTACTGCTTTACTGGGGGTTATTTCTTTATTTCCATGGCGCAGCAGCCCCTAGTGGGCCAGGGCCTCTTCATTATCGAGGCTCCACGATAAGACTCAGGCACACCACACTCGGTAGGCTCCTCTGGACGAGTGATCAGCCCGACGCAGAGACCTTTACCTGACAACACATAACATTCACAAGATACAAATATACAGACATAATTTACTTAAGGGCGTAAATGAGTTTCTACCCACACTTTACATATTCTTGTCCGATTTAAGGTGAAATTCGGTGTAGGTTTCCACGCACCTCCGGTGAACATCTTCGAGGTTTGTGAAAAGCCGATATAATGAAAGGAGTACTTTACTTGGGGGAAGGTTGACGAAATTTTGCCCCATTTTCTACATTTTTCTTCCCATTTGGCTAAAATTCGGTACACATCCCTTCAGTTACAGCAGAAGTCACGCTTTAAAGTCACTCAAAACAAACTACCAGACCATTTTTTCATTTGTGCTACATTCTGTTTTCGAAACGTGTGTGTAAGGAACTCGACGTTTGGTTTATCAGCCGCTGCCTGAATCAATAAAAGGTAAACTTGTCCCTCTGCACCCCATGAAGGCCCACAGGGGGATCAGGGTTACAGCCAAACTATCATTTTGGCTATTGTTTTGTGTGGGTTGTAAACTTGGTCGAGGTTGAGGGTTTTGGAGGACAGGTGCTGAGGAGAATATTTGAACATCAGAGGCAGTAAAGAGAGGCTGGAGAAAGTTACATAATAGGAGTTTCGTGGTGTGTACTGTTTACGTTATATTATTCGGGTGATGAAATGAATGGGGATGAGATGGGCGGGGTATGTGGCACGCATGGGGATAAGAGAAACGCACACAGGGTTTTGGTAGGGAAACCTGAAGGAAGAGACTACTTGCAAGACGCAGACGAAGATGGGAGTATAATATTAAAATGGTTGTTAAAACAGGATCGGATTCACGTGGCTTAGAATAGGGACACGTGGCAGACTGTTGTGAAGACGGTTATGAATTTTTGGATTACATAGAATGAGCAGCTGGGGCACTAGTAGCTTTTTGAAAAGGAATCTGCTCCAAGGAGTTGGATACAGATTTCTTTATTTGGCTCGAAAGTTAATGAGTTGATATGTCTATTGGTACTGAAGAAGAGTACGTTACTTTACGTGCACTGAGAAGGAACGGTAGAAATAGCCTACGTGCTGAGCGACTGGTCAGAAATAAGTGTTATAGAAAACGTGTTATGAAAAACGTGGGAATATGGCTGGAAACCGGAAGGGCGGAAACCACTTGAATATGTACCTATAAGAGTAGAGTAACATTAAAGTGAATCTCAAAATGTTGTGTGAATGTGTGGATTTTATTCATTGCCAACGAGACGAAAAAATTCGGTACATATTACCAGAGGCCGGCCGTCCGGAAGGAGGCTTGGGTCCCGGGGACCGCAGGTAAATAGAAACTTAAAAAATAAAGATTTTGTAGACACGATGATATCAAAGGTTTTACGTGATTTCCCCTTCAGCCGAAATCAGCTGATGACCAGTACATTAGAATTTTGAAAAATAAATTAATAAAATTTAAAAAGAGGAAGATAGGACACTGTGACTGAGTCACGGAATATGTAGTTACATTTTTGTGTATATAAGTGCAGTTGCAGGCAGCGTTATGGTACAGGTATACCTACGTCATGATTCTTATAACATGGCTTTTTACCCCCTCCTCTCTGCCCCCCCCCCGAAAAATCCTGCGTGCGCTCCTGGCTCTCACGGCCTGTTTTAATTACTATCATAGCATTATGCTTGAAGGAACTCTGGAGAAAGGAAGAATCGATTTAGCCAAAACAAGTATTTGGCTATCTCACTCTGCCACCATAAGTGCTGGTTCTTCCCAATGACTCGTGCTCTTTCTGTGACACTCCGGCAATCTGTTTGCACTTGACGCCAAGCGACCCCCCCCCCCCGGGTCTGCGGATGTCACCCTATCGCATCTGTACGGAATCAACAGTGGCAATCATCGGAATCAACTCAGAAGCAGTGGCGTAGCGTGATTTTTCTTACAGCGGAAGTGGCAGAATATTATTCAATTACGCGAGTCTTTGTGGGGGGGGGGGGGGGTGGAGCGGGGGGAGAATGACTTAAATTTCACATAAAAATATCTACGTTACGTTGTGCTTAAAGTTTCAGGCCGTACCTTACCCATTGTATTTTAGTTCGATCCCCCTTGATGTCTTAGCAAATATGTCGATGACGTCATCGAAGAACGTTGGTTTTGACGTCAGCCTATCTAGCAGAACGCTTTCGATGTTCAGCCGTGAGTGTCTGGATACGTTCGTAGCTGGTATTGCGGCGATGAGTTTGGCAAGCTTGTGGGTTTGAGGGAACACATCTTCCAGTTCTTGCTGCCTTATACCCTCCCTCTTTCCTACTGAGCACCCTGTTTAACCCTTCAAAAACGAAGCGTACCTCTTTCATATAAGGACTCAGTGCGTACCGCGCAGTAAACACTCTCCATCGCTGGTACAAAAACCAATCAGTTGATGATGTATAAGGCAAAAGTCGCTGTTTCTTCTGAGATCCGTATAAAACACATAAATGCAATGTAAGCACCATGCGGAATTGTTGATTGTTAAAGCTGGCGGTATGTAAAGTTACCGCTAGGCTTTAAAAGGTTATCATCTTCGCGGGAAGTGTGACTGCTACAGCACACACAGCTGAGTGGGAACGGGCTGCAACCGAGTAAACGA
>BLKM01009249.1:0-32640 GCA_013340265.1 Coptotermes formosanus | reverse complement strand
TATTGGAGGAGCAATATTCATATTTGAAAATAAAGTTCCCCCCCCCCTCCACAAAATAAAAGTACACACGTTTCTAGAATAAAGAAGAAAATTGTGATAGAATTCCAAATGGAGGTAGAAGAAATAATAACCACTTGTTTGAAATTCTACGGTTCGTGACTGTCAGTCAGTTTGGTCTAGAAACAAAGTGAATTCATCGAGGCTTGTTTGAAAACTGTTGCCAGTTTTCTGTAAGATAATGCTATTTATGTTTGTAGAATTTACTCAACGATTTTGCTTGTAGATCTAACTGTATACATAAGCTTCCAACGTTGTGGCTCTGTTGAGACAGGGCGTTAGAAGCTGAAAGGTTGAGGGTTCAATTCCTGATGGAATCAGTGGAATTTTATATTCACCTAATCCTTCCAGCCGCCATATGGCCGTGGGATCGACTCAGTTGCTGACAGAAATGAATACCAGGATTGGAACACCAGGTGTGCAGACCAAGATTCGAACTGGACACTTCTCGAATACAATTCAACCTCGTGGCTGCTCGCTTAAGGTTAATGTGCGGTGATGTGAAACCCTGACATGAAGGATGTAAGTGCAGCACGTGTGGATATTGTGGTCGCTGTATACAGTGAAATATCGCCTGTGTTCCATTGCGCGTTTGCAGAGCTCGTTCGCTGGCAAAGAGAATGACAAAGAAGCCTGCTTTTGTAACGAACGTCACGATTACACTTGCCAAAGTCCGCCCTCACTGCTTCTTCCCTTTTATTGTATTATTCACAGACATACGCTTTAATTAAATTTCGGGCATTATACTTGTAATTTTCGTTACTTATTCCTCCTTGGGGTTTAAGATAATTAAAAGACAACGAAGAAAACTTATGATGCATTGAAAAAATAATATTCAAATATTTGTAAAGTGGTCGTCTGAGTTATGACACCGTACAGTCTGGTATGTTATTATCAACGTTCTGAGGAAGATTTTGCCTCTATCTCCAGATCCAAATTGCGAATTTGTATTTTACTCTTTTGTAGTTCCCTGAATTAATTACATTCTTGAAATGGAAAAAAGTTGAATTAATATTATTGAAGGAATATAGTCTAAATAAAATAAAATCTTCTTTCTCACCGTCACTGTTTGCCTTAAAAGAAACGGTGACTCTATTTCGACAGAACTGTTCCCTCAGGAGAGAAAAAAAAACGCGCCAGAACATGGCTGAGGGGAATTCTTAAAACGAATAGGGAATCGGTAAGCAGAAACTCACTTTCACAAGCCACATGTGTCCGGTAAGGATTCATAGTGCTTGCTCGGCGAGTTATTCTGAGGCGTACATTGACAACCACGAGATAAACCAGTAAAGACGCAGGCCTAGGAATTTCCAGTAATCATCATTCTAATGAAAGATTCCACGGGAAAATATATTTAAAAGTTTTACACTAGATATATAAATATACCTCCTTGAAGCCTGCAGATTTAACGTAATCTTCGCAAATTTTGTTTGTAGTGTGTCCAGAGATTCTTGGATTATGATATGAGTATAGAAGACACCAATTTTAGAAATATGTATGCAAAAATATTTCATGAAGTAAGGGCTTGCCGCCCGATGATTATATAACATGCTGCCTGATTAAGTCCGTCTCACACCTGAGGAGGCGGTGACAGACGAAAACGTAGCAAAGGTGAGGTGATAATGTTTAGGGAAAACCAAAGAGTCTTAGAGAAAACCTTGGCCCAATGCCGCTTCGCCCATAACAGTAATGATAGGAAATCAACAGGAATTTAATGGGGGTTTCGCGGGAAATATCCAGTGTATAACTGCCTGGCCTGGCTACTATTGTTGGTTTTATTTTTCAACCCGCAGTGTGATTTATTTTTTATTTTTGGGAGCATGGAAATCCTGGGAATGAGAGAGAGAGAGATGGGTACTGAAAATTGTATTTTGGCGAATATGTGTAGTAATATTAGTGCTGCAGTGTCAACTAAACATGTTAACTAAAAATGTTGCTATCAGTCGTGGTTCCAGACCAGACTAATTTAGCGATTGTGTAAATACGTAAGGTAATACAGGGTCGGTGTTGGATGGTTAAATATGTGTATGGAATGCTGGTGGAGTGATGTCAGGAGAACTGTGGAGCATTCGGAGACAAACAGGTCTTAGTTCCACATTATGCATTCAAAAATAAACACGGGCTGCACTGGAATCAAACCAAGGCCTTCATGGTGAGCAGTCAGTGGATATTCGGAGTTCCGAAAATTTTTCGTTATCATAATAATAATAATAATAATAATAATAATAATAATAATCGACATTCTTATCACAAAATCATATTCTGTCTCTAACTGTAACTGACACGTTGCCCGTTTTGTTCCTAAATACGCCCATGTTTCCTAAGTGATTTCCAAACTATTGGTTCCCTGGCTAAAATTTGGAACTCTGTGCCAGCTGTTCATGCCTGTGCACAGCTAAATTTATGTGCCTTAATTTGGTTACTTTAATGTTACTGTATTACAATATAATTGATCGTATGTGATCAGTTAGTGACAGCCATGTCTGTAAGGTTTCTGGAAGTGTTTCATATAGAATATGGTTTCAGTCATGTAACTGTTAACGCGGAATAAGCAGAGAGTGTAAAACAGTGCCTTCCGCTTTGCCAGATTCCACTAGGACACAATACGATGGACCAGATTACAAATATAATTGCAACAGAAAACAAAAGACTAGGCAATGGAAAACGACTAAAATAAGGTATGACAGCGGACAGGTAATATGTAATTATAACTTACAAAAATCCATATAAGGAGAACCTTTATGAGGCATATAAGAAACAAAGAACCATTTAATTTTTATACCTACTTCACAGCAGTCGAACAAGAATGTAAACGTAGGTACGTAGAATTCTTAGCCGCCTAAGTTTACAGTAAGTGTGTGTCAATTTTTTTTGCTCTTTAAGTTTTCAAATTCTAACCTTTTAAAGCCTAGCGGTAACTTTACATACCACCAGGTTTAACATTAAAAAATTCTACGTGGTGCCCACACTGCGTTTATGTGTTTTGTACGGATCTCAGAACAAACAGCAACTTTTGCCTTATGAAACATTAAGGGACTGGTTTTTATAGCCGAGGTGGAGAGTGTTTACAGCGCGGTACGAACTGAGTCCTTATATAAAACAGATTACCTTTCGTCTTTAAAGGGTTAATATTACACGACAAAGAACAATTTAAATTTCAAAGGTAATAACCTCTAACAACACATATGTCATTGTGCAACGATCACTTGACGATAGTCCTGTGAGGAAACGAAACGCGTCCTGCCTTAAGGGAATGCGTTGGCAGCCCTGATGTTTTTTTATGTTATTAATGATAGCGACATAGGCTGTTCATACATTATGTCCACGCTAAAGCAAACATGCATGACAGAGTTTAAAAGAAACATCGGAAAGCCAGATGCCTCCGTAAAGTACTTGAAATTCAGGACGTGTGAAAAGTAACGGGTACCTTCGAGATTAGCCAACATCCGCTAGGCGTGATTCGTTTTTGGCAGCGGCTTCTACGTGAGTGGACAGTGAATGGATTTGTTCTGTGCAACTCAAAGCGATACAAATTTACACCAGACTGACTTTGCTAGGCGTTAGTATCAAATACGTGCCTGAGAAGTGAGGAAAAATCTGAAGTATCCTATTATGGCTAGCAATGAGTTCTGTTTGCATGTTTGATCATATTTAGGAAGTCTACAAATTTAATTTCGAAGTAAGCTTGACAACAGTAGCATATGAGTAGGATCTCAACTTTGTACAAGTTTAACGGGCTTGTTTCAACCGGTTTTATTTCCCAGTGTCCCTCTGTGGCAATGGAACTCGGAATTTCAGCAGCTGCAATATAAGACCATGTCACAGAGCCGTATCATGAGACGGTCAGTGTCAGTGTACATAGACCTAACTACAACAGTTTTCATGCTGAAGGAGATACTCTTAGTAAGTAACACCGCACTTTGGTCACCTTTTCCTCGCAGAATTCGCTACACAGTAAGATTTACCCACCAAAATCCTGTGTTTAATCCTTTTTAACTCCTTCTGAACTTACGCGTCCAACACATTTAACCCTCTTTGTCGGGATTCTACTAATATTGCAGGATGGTAACCAAGATCATGTAGGCAGGTCGTTCATGAAACACGAGTGGATTTGCGAGTCAAAAAATGCTGAACTTCTACAAAATCTAAGATTCATTACCACCTGGATCCTGTTCTGAGCCACATAATTCTTCTTCAGATTTTCATAACTATTTCTTTCGTATTCCTTTCAGTATTAGCCCACCATCTATGCCTCGTTCTGTCAAATGTGTTCTTACTGTTAGGTTCCTCACTAAGTTGTTACCTGTAAGGTCACTTTCTTTTTCGTTTGAGACGGAACACTTACTCATACAATTCATAGAAGAGCATTTTGCCGCTGGTCCACACACTAGTTTTTCTTTTCTGTTCGTGTTATTACGCCTTCCCCAGTTTTGTCGCGCACTTTATGGGTAAAAATGTGCCCTATATTTCCTTCACTTTTCCAGCTACTTTTTAAAATCTCTTTAATAGGTTAAGTATTTTCAGCATTCCGACCGTGGTGTATAAAATGTAATCCTGGACCTTAAGCTGTTTTTACAGGCCTAGAGGATAGCTCTTAAAATATGCGTGTAAGAAGTCAATTAGGCATGTCTGAAGTGTAATTAAAATGAGTAATGCTGGTGGCATTATGCAGCCTCGGAGTGGAAGAGCTCTCTGTCCAGTGAGGATGTTTAATCTTCTGCAATCCCCATTTCTAAGGGGTTCAGGAATGCTCATAGAGAAACGGCCGGCTACGCTTAATATTTGGTCAACATTTCATCATTCAGATTACGTGCTAGGCCGTTACATAAATTCTGTGTGATGAAGACCATCTGCATTGAAATTTCTGAGTACGAAAATACTTGATACTCACTTCCTACTGAGTTAACGTATAATGCTTTTATTCTAAAAATTGGAACCTTAATTAACGATAATTTTACTTTTCTGTTTTATTTATATTAAATTTTATGTACATTCTACACTAACTTTATAATCAGTAAAGGTAAGGCAATCCCGTTACAGGCCAAGACAGGCCCTTAGGGTTCCAGGAGGTCGAGGCTGCCAGATTTCGAGACAATCGGCACATGAAGGTGGTAGGTTCTCAGCCATACGCACCGGCCGCCTTTACCCCCCCAGGAAATATTCCTGGTACTCATTTCTGTTAGAGGCTGAGTCGACCCCAGGGCCATAATGCGACCGACAGGCGTATGCCAATGAAAAAATCCACTGACACCATCGGGAATCGGACGCGCGACCTGCTGGTTTTTAGCGCAGTGCCTCAACCAACCGCGCCACTGCAGCCCCCCTTTATAATTAGAACTTGTGAACATTTTGGTAAAACGCACATACTGAATTTGTCTGTATGCTTAAATGAAGATCACATATAAAAGAACGGGAGAGTGGGTGTTTATTTGGTTTGTGCGAAAATTTATGTACGCATTTGGCTTTAATTTAACGATTGCAGGTAAAGTTGAAACATTACAGGAGTGTATACAAATCTTATGTTATATAGACCGTGCGTCTTGTGCACCTTGTACACCTTTGGTATGAACCCCCTGAAGATGACAAAGGTTTGTCGAAACATATGTAGGGGCTCCTAGTACACGTTGTGTATGTGTTTACCTTGTGGATTTGTTGGTTATTATGAGGTCTGTTACAAGAGTGTACCCACACATTAACGTTTTAAAGCGTAGCGGTAACTTTACGTACCACCAGGTTTAACATTAAAAAATTCTACGTGGTGCCTACATTGCGTTTATGTGTTTTGTACGGATCTCAGAACAAACAGCAACTTTTGCCTTATAAAACATTAAGAGACTGATTTTTATAACCGAAGTGGAGAGTGTTTACAGCGCGGTACGCACTGAGTCCTTATATAAAACACATACGCTTCGTCTTTAATATCCTCTGTAGTACGTACGGTTACATTACGTCGGGCCGAACGTACCCAGTGCGATGTAAGTTTTCCTGTGTTCCATCTTTGTGGGGAAGCTGTGACTAAGAACACACTTCTCGCCACTCTCGGGAATTAATTCTAGGCCTTCCGATCCGTAGCCAGTAACGCTTCTGACTGAAATGTCTGAGAACTCTGTGAGCTTGTATGACATATAGATGACGTAAGACATCTGTATTTGCTTCTCTAAGAAAGCTTGTTCCAAAAGAAAAGATTGGAGAATATGACACAAGAAATATGTTTTGTGACAAATCCCCATTCTAAGCCCCGTAGCAATATTTCCTTTTACAGTTTAGTAGGAATTTATAGGCAGATCTTCCGACGGATATTATGGGTATACAAGATTTTCTTTGTTTCAGAGAGCAAAGCTCGTAATCTTATGCTTGTAAATTTATCGACGCATTTGTTTGCGTTTATTTCATTTTATGTGAAAATAAGAATTTTTGTTCGGCTTACCTCTGGTGAGATTCTTTGACGTCAAATCTTTCTTTGATAACTATACACAGATGAGTTTGTGACACATCAAGGGCATTCCGTAACGAACTCTTTACCCACAGTTTTAACCCTTTAAAGACGAAGCGTATCTGTTTTATATAAGAACTCAGTGCGTACCGCGCTGTAAACACTCTCCACTTCGGTTATAAAAACCAGTCTCTTAATGTGTTATAAGGCGAAAGTTGCTGTTTGTTCTGAGACCCGTACAAAACACACAAACGCAATGTGGGCACCACGTAGAATTTTTTAATGTTAAAGCTGGTGGTACGTAAAGTTACCGCTAGGCTTTAAAGGGTTGATCTTCACACTTCTGTCAAAAGTGGTGTTTAAACCAAATGTCTCTAAGTTGTGTAAATCCTCCTGAGGTTTCTTTCAGAAGTCTCTACTTTGTGAACATCAGCCTTGCTGACTGACCATAAATACTGAGTATATTTCCCAACTGTCCTTATTACCTCAAGAAAGTATCATGTAATTATATCGTACGTGCAACCTACACAATTAGTGACCTTAATATAAAATCGTCTATCATTCTTCTTCGACGCTGTATAAACTTTAATTGGTTTAAAGTCATTAGAAGCAGATAAGCTTGCCACAAAATAAGTTGTTCTGCCAGTGTACTTAGATGCGACAGAAATGGGTGAAGCTGTAGGATAACAAGCTTTAGTCCCATTATATGAATGGCTTCCGGGTGCTTACTGATGTGATATATTCCCCACTTTGACGCGGCTGTGTTTTGGGAGTTCAGAAGATAAGGTACATTTCTTCCATGAAGTGAAGTTATATTGTAAGAAAATTTTGTGTAAATATATTCTCTTGGAATTGCTATTTTTAAAGCACTTGTTTTATGGTTGGGGATCATGTATGTAAATTTTTGCAATATTAAAAGTTTAACACATACAATAAATGATTCGGCGACAAGTCATGCCTAAGCAAAGGCGTTGCTTCGAAACCGTTAATTAACCTTTTAAAGCCTAGCGGTAACTTTACGTACCACCAGGTGTAACATTACAAAATTCTACGTGGTGCCCACATTGCGTTTATGTGTTTTGTACGGATCTCAGAACAAACAGCAACTTTTGCCTTATAAAACATTAAGAGACTGGTTTTTATAACCGAAGCGGAGACTGTTTACAGCGCGGTACGCACTGAGTCCTTATATAAAAGAGATACGCTTCGTCTTTAAAGGGTTAAGCAAAAGTGAATGACAGATATATTATTAATTTTTTTCAAGCAGAGAAAGGACGTGTGTACGCTGTAGAATGGAACGTCTGCGTATGCGTCCTCTTCTGTCAGTCAAATGCAAAGCAGCTGTCTTTTTGCCTCACTGTCAGGTATCACGCCGCAGGTACCACGCCTCAGGTATCACGCCGCAGGTACCACGCCTCAGGTATCACGCCGCAGGTACCACGCCGCAGGTACCACGCCGCAGGTACCACGCCGCACATTGGCTGTCTTAATTGTTTCCGTTAATCGTAAATCAGTTTTTTTTATGAATGTTCTGACCACAAGATACTAGCTGAGCATGCTAAAATCACTTCACGTTTATTGGTAAATTGCATTTCACTTCATTATTTGCAAACTTCCAGCACACTCCTAGTGTCGCTTTTTCGGTTGTGCTATTTTTTGTACTTAGAAAAGGATGTAATTTTACAAGTTGGTTGTGTTTTCTTCTTCGAGAAATATTTGTCAGGCACATTCTTTTGTGTTCAGTGGTGTGTCTAATCTTTATTCGGGGACAACAGTTGCAGTATTTTTGTTTATTTTCTGACGCTGACGGTAAATAATAATAAATAGTGTATATTACTGGAATGATCTATGAACGATCAGTTGAATAGGTGTTGGAAGGAATCGATCTTTTTTTTGCGTCATTGTAAGACGTTTTCTTGGAAGGACCAAGAGAACCATGAAAACCTCGCTCCACTGGCAGAGACTCAAACGATTATCTCTACACAAAATTGTTCCGCTGGTTATTTTCATGGTACATAAACTTAGTGTGTAACAACAACTGAAGATTATTTATTTATTTAGCAGGTTGCACAATGTTTCCACATCTTCCTGTGCCCATTTGACAATTATATTATCTTCTTCCTCCAGTTGCTTCTGTCTTTCCACTCTTCTTCCATTAATCCGTTTTCTCCCATCAGTCCTCTAATCCCTTCCGCCCTGGTAAGTTTAGGTCTACCTCGTTTTCTTCTTCCTGGTGGATGCCATTTCATAACTTCTTTTGGCAATCTCTCCTCTTCCATTCTTTGGACATCTCCATACCGTTGGAGTTGTCTGGTTTTAATATCGTGTAAAAGAGACCTTGATCCGTTCATTTTTTGTTTAATGATAGTATTCCTAATTTTGTCCTTCCTGGAAATTGTAGCTGATCGTCGTTAGAAGTCCATTTCTGTGGAATTTAGTTTTGCTACCGTTTTTGCTTTTAAACACCATGTTTCTGCTGCATATGTAATTGTACTTTTGACTATTGCGTGATAGATATGGGTCTTGGTTTTGGGGGTCACATCGTGGTCCCACAAAATGCTGTTTAACTTTGTTATAGCTGCTCGTCCTGTATTAATTCTGTAATTAAATTTCTGGCTCGTGGTTTCCATCTTTGTTTATTCTTACCCCCAAATAAGTATATTCACTTACATGACTTATTATCCCCTTCCCATCTTCTAGTTGTAAATCTCTTGATGTGTCTCCTATGGCCATATATTTAGTTTTTTTAACGTTTAATTTGAAGCCCCACAATTCATACTCATCTATTAATTTCCTTTTCATGTATTCTAAACCCTCATAATTTTGTGCAATTAGTAACTGGTCATCTGCAAATAGTATTGAAAATATTGCCGTATCCTGAATCTGCAATCCCATCCTTGCACGTTTCTTCTGCCAATTTTCTAAAGCATTCTGAATATATATCTTAAATAAAGTGGGCGCTAAACTACATCTTTGCCGTAGTCCTTTTGTTACATAAAATCCTGAAGAAAGTTGTTTCCCTATTTTAATTTTGGAAAAAGAGTTTTCATACAATCTCTTTATTGCCCTAATAATACTATTACTAATATTGTAGTGGTCTAATGCTTCCCATAAGTTTTTCAGGGGCACACTGTCATATGCTTTCTCTAAATCTACAAATAATAAGTGTAGTGGTTGATCAACAACCATCTTTTTCTCTATCATTTGCTTTAAACTGAAGGTAAGGAAAGGAAAAAACTGATAAAATTGCCATGTAGCCGCAAAACGAGGCTCTTTATTTAAGAAAACATTTTTAATTCTTGCACTCCATAATGTAGCACAAAAGTACTGAAAGGTGTTTTGATATTTTTTAAGCTTTCTTTAAATTAGGAAGAGAGTAATGCAAGTTAGTGGAACCTTATATAGATCGATGTGTATGGACAATGTAAAATCAGTGGAAGCCTGATTTATCAATTTCACAAAACTCTGTGGAAGATTAGTTGGCTTTCTGAAATAGTCAGTTTATAGCTTTGTCAATGCTAGGATTTGTTTTGAATTATTTTTTCGAATATTGGAATTCCCAACACCTTTTAGTGGTAGACGTTAAAATTTAATTTCAAAGATTTTATTAATCTACTTACAAGCTTCACACGCAAGTACATTTTGGTGCTAAGTAAAAAAAGTTGTATTACAAATTAACGTAGCTGGGAGCTGGAGCTACCCAACCAATTTTCTTCTGCATCGAATTTCTTTAAAATCTCTGAATTGGTGTGTGGAATGCTTAGAAAATTTCGTATATAGAACTACGTAAAGCATGCTTTCTGTAGAAAACGACGTTAAAAATCGAACCTGGTCGACGACTTTTGATGAAAGTCTTTTCAAGTCAACATGAAAATTGTCTGTGAAAAGTTTTTAAAGCAGGCAGAGATACATATTATTGTGTCTCACCTGACCTAGGCTTTGTTACGGATAGATATAGCAAAATATACAATTTATTTTCTAAGTCTACAAACGTAGGGTGGTAAGAGAATCAATGAAACGATAGGATTTCACTGGCGACAATTTCCCACTTGATGTCCTCAGTTTCGTCCATTAAATCATGGCGTTCTTGGCTTGGTTGACGACAAAATAAACACCTTTTGTTACATGCGCAGCGTGATGGATTTTAAATATAAACAGCGGGGGGGGGGGGGTGTCGGTGGAATTTCTATTCGTCTACGCGGACAACGTTGCATGTCACTGTCTGTCAGGAAATCTGTGGATGGAAGGGATTTTTATTTAAATGGCTAACCGTTCCGTAGATCCTAAGGCTATTTATGTGATAAAGAACTTAGAAGGAAGAGAATGTGCACGGTTATGGATAATTTAAAGCTCATATAAAATATTACAGAAACTGTGAAAGATCGAACGAAACTAATTATTCTATATGTTTGGGTAAAATTAAGATGAATCAGAGAAGAATGTACAATGAATTAAGACTAGGCGTATCCTGACTGAACTTACTGCTGTTTTGAAACAATGGCTGTGTTACGAAATGGTCACTTATGAAAGGCTAGTCCATTAGCAGCAAACTTTCCGAGTGTAAACGTCCACTTTATTCTAACTACATTAAACAAGTCTGGAACCGCACGACAGGCGGCTGAGAGGTCTGGAGTGGGAGAATAAAACAGAATACAGATTTGAGTGCGTCCAAAACCCTTAGTTAAACATTCACGTGTTTATAAGCCCAGCGACATTTCAGAGAAAGTTACATGTTTAAAAATACGAACTAATTTCTATTTGTTTCCATGAAAAAGGTTGCTTTCAAGTTTAATTTAGTTTGTTGATATATTTATGACCTCTGTGATTTCAGACGTGACTGAGTTTAAATGATAAATACTCAAATATACTGTGTATATATATGTATATATACATATAATGTTTAGTGTAGAATGAAGTGAAATAGTGTGATTTCAGAACTAAATGTGTCTAGTAATTTTGGATAAATTTTTTGCTATATTACCCTTTTAAAGCCTGTAGGTTACTTTACGTAATACCAGGTCTAACATCCAAAAAGTGTACTTCGTGCCCACACTGTGTTTATGTGTTTTGTACGGATCTCAGAACAAACAGCAACTTTTGCCTTATAAAACATTAAGAGACTGGTTTTTATAACCGAGGTGGAGAGTGTTTACTGCGCGGTACGCACAGAGTGCTTGTATAAAACAGACACATTTCGTGTTCAAAGCCTAAAGAGTAAAGTTTTTTTAATGTCCGATTTTATTTAACCCTCTTGTAAGCTGTGGGCATATTAGGGCTCTTGTTTAGTCCAGAAAACAGCAGCATGCATAAAACACATAGATCCAATGTAAAGTGGGTAACCTAAGGAGTACTTTACATTGGATCTATGTGTTTTTGTATGATGCTGTTTTGTGGACTAAACAAGAGCCCTAATATGCCCTCAGGGTACAATAGGGTGATATAAAATTCTGATATTAACAAAGGGTTAACGATAATTGCTTGCTGATTTAACGAATGTACATGAATTTGTCAAATATATAATGGAAAACCATCTGTAATTAGAGACGGGAGCGTATGATGTGCTGGTTTAAATGGAGCGTGTTAGTCCCCTTTCTTTTGAACATCAGAAAATTTATGAGTAATTAATTACTTTTAAGTTTTTTTTTTAAATTTCCTATGCTGAAAGTCTAAACACCATAAAGTAAATAAGTAAAGATTGTTCCCATATATAGCATTAAGCAGTAGGTTTTTATAACCGAGGCGGAATGTGTTTAATGCTGGTTAAGAAACAAATCTGTAACCGTACTTCAAGTTGATTGTATTTAAATAGTTAAGTTGTTAGTGAAGTTTAGCTAATCTGTAGAAATGAACGCCACTAGGGCCTGTACGAACTCGCAGCTTGATGCACAGGCTTATATCGCGTTGTCAATACATTTCGTCACTGCGGTCGTAGTAGTTTCGTCCACGATGTTGTTCTCAAGTCATTATACTCCCTGGAGAAAGGAACACTATTATGCACGGTTTATTGCCTGGGTATATGTATGTGTATATACATATATATGCATGCATGTGTGTATGTGTGTGTGTGTATGTATGCGTGCATGCATGTATGAAGGTATGTATGCATGTACGTGTGTATGCAAGTTGAGCACGAGTGTTCCAGCTGCGCCGGTGCTTGGGCGCCGACAAGTCTGATTTTATTCTTATCGCATGAACTAATATTAGTGACAGGTCGAAACTTGTGAATTGTTTTTGTAGCTACGATATTTTCCTTTTGATGCTGTCACGTCAATTACAGAAGTGTACTGCAGGACGGACTTCAATCTTTATATTGCTGTAGCTTTGATATGAAATTTTGAAAGGTTTGTTAGGAGTACGCATGTGGATTACTTATATGCCTTTATTTTGATTATAAACACCTTCTGCGAAATCAGTCACTCTAAATGTGTTTACTGAAAGTAGGGAAGTAAATGAGTGGAATCCTAAGGCGTGAGGTATGAGGCCGTTTCTTGTCAGTTATCTGCATGCTGGAGGTTGAACGTGGTCATTCCCCGCCTTTTGAGTAAGGGGCACAACGACAGTAGATTTCTTTGACATATAAGCCAATTTCCTGCAGATTACGCGTCATCGCATCACATAACATATTTTTATTCAAACTAATTTAATTTATGCTAATGCTGTATAGTTTCGTTTCCGAGTTCCTGTTTTAATCCTTCAATAGTGCGTAGCTTATACTTCGAATGCTGACATTCCTGTAAAATGTAAACCATATAAATTTCATTCCTACCGCTAAAAACACCGTGGCATTTTTGTTCTTGTATTCTTTCGCTTTATCTTGTTTCCCTTTCATACTTAAAAATATACACAGACGAAACCTCGTATAATGACATCAGTTTATACGATTCCACGCCTATAAAGGGAGATACTCTTGTGGTACCAGCTATTTCCTCACTGTTAACCATGAAATTATGATCCTCGGTTATAACAGCACCCATTTATAAAGACACAAAATATTCGGTCCCTTCTATGACGTTATAACCGAGTTCTACCGTATATAAAATAATGTAAAAACATATATAAGGCTACACCAGTTCCCCAAAAGTTGGACCTACGACGTAACTTGTTCCTGTCTAATGCTTGCACGTTTGTAGTTACCCTGTTATTCGTTACCTTCATTTATTGACGTTAACTCTTGAGTTTTATTAGGTTTGTCATGTCATAATAATGTGCTTCTATGAGTAGGAAGAAGCACACAGTCCATTTTTTCATGGGAACTTTGATTTACGTTGTTAGAATTTGTAATCTCCTTCATACTGTGTCACTATTGTTAACGTGTATAGGAAAATTTCGCTCCCACACGTTCTGTAATTTAGTAACAATAAAGAATGAAAGGAAATGAATTCCACAAAATATTGCAATGAATTTAGTACGATTTCATTTCTAGCCTGTCTAGTCTGTGTACTCCTCGTTAAACGTCCACACTTTCGAATAATATTCCAAAGCAAAGTGTTTGGTTTCAGGTACTTATCTGTGCAGTCTAACACACCTTGATCGAAGGAAAACATGACTGTGTAAAGGCTGTTTAATTTCCATAAGTAAACAATTTGAAATTCGCGTCATACGTCGTTAGAGACAACACTCGCGTTTTATAATTAGTTTAATTACAGAAGCGATAAAGCAACAAATTGTATATTGCTGATTATCAAATTATTACCATTCTCATTTTAGTTTAATTTTAATGCATCATACCTACTTGGTAAACAAATTTTGTTGCAATATACCGCTGTCTCTCTCCCTCCAGCGGTTTCGCTCTCTGAGTGTATGTTTATATATTTCCAGTCTCTGGAACGCATCTAGTTTTCCAAAATCCTTTTGCAGGGTTATACGTTCCTGCAGCCACGTTTTGTAAAACTTAATGCTTCTTCATAAGTTGAGTTACGTAAGAACCACAAAGCTTGATTAACTTCAGTGCAGATGATTGACTTATAAATTACAGATATTTGCCGTACCGTAATTAGCTTACACTTCAAAAGCCATTTGGAAAATGTCATAACATGGTCATTTATTAATCTATTCTCCAAGTCTGATATCTATATGTCAACTCCTGGTCACTTCCAATTTGAATTCCAATTTACTTTCTCGTTCAGTTCATTCTTACACGTTTAATGTGTTCCATGTACGTGCACTATATTATAGAAAAACACTAATCACCAACAAATGCACAAAGAGAGTTTTATCATCAATTGTAACACACTCCTATATGTTTCGACCCTGCTGGGTCATCTTCCGGGAGAACTTTTTGTTATCATTACACTAAGGTTGCACTTTATAGTTGAGTGAGAATGTACTGTTGACTGTGTACTGTGTACTGGAGGCGTGAACTCTCTGCGGTCCCGGCCTGCTGGCCTGCAGAAAGTTCACGCCCCCAAAAACAACGCAGTAGACAGTTAACAGCACATTCTCACTCAACTACAAAGTGCAACCTTAGTGTGAAGATAAAAAAGTTCTCCCTGAAGATGACGCAGCAGGGTCGAAACATGTAGGAGTGTGTTACGTTTGATGATAAAACTCTCTTTGTGCATTTGTTGGTGATTAGTGTTTTTGTATCCTTACAAGTGTTGTGTTGTACACTTCTACAGAAGTTGTCTAAATACATTTATTTCTTATGTATAGTAAAACATATGGTGTACGTTTTCTCCTTCAGTGACATTCAAACTTCCTTTTGCTACCCCTGCCCCCTTGAAACCGAAATTCTTCATATTCGTATACGCATATGAGTCGTTATATTGAGTAAGGTCCTTTATATCAAGGGGGTCTGAATATAAGGACTGTATAAAATATAATAACTATTAGGTTGTACATTTTATAACTATGCCTTTTAAATTTTTGGCCGTTTTAATACTTGTGTTTTAACTCTTTTATTTCGTATATCATATAAAATTTCATATTACTAGTTGTTGAATATCTCCCTGAGGATTGCCGAAAACGTCCGAAACATGTAGGGGGCTTACCATACGTCTTGAATCATTTTATATAATGACGTTGCAGTTGTTTATATATATATATATATATATATATATATATATATATGGTGACTTGTCTTACTACGCGGAACATGGATACTTCTAAATTTCCGACCTTTGTTCTCTAATAGTATTTTCTGATTCTTGCAACGTTTCTTCCTCCACTCAGCCCCTACACTTCCATGTCTCTGTGTTTTCGTAATATCAGAACCTTTTCCATGTCGTAGCATCAAATTTCAGCATTCAGTTCAGTTCAGTGTATCGTAGGTAAGTACCGGTCGTTCTTTAAAGTATATTTCGAATTTCGTCTCAGGAATTTTATCTCACATTCTGAGATTCTAATTCCGTAGAATCTTATCCATTCCTTGTCTGCATTAAGTACCTAATTGCAAGATCTGTCTATTTTGCCGACCTAACTAGCTATAAGAGAATGCTGTAATATTTGCTTGTATTTGAATAGTACTATTACCGTTTGTTTTGATAAGGTTCGACCATACTTGTGTAATATCTTTATAGTACAGGGGTATGCAAGCTGTTCCGTCATATTTTCTTTTTCGTATTTTTGCACATGATACGTGATTTGCCTTTTACAATCTGTTTATCGAATTTCCTATAGAGATTTCATTTTTTAGATTCGGTTTTAAGTATACAATCTAATAACAAAACGTAGACATAAAGTTAACTCGTTATTGTGCTATTTTGTATCATTAACACCATCTACACTCACAATAACTAATTGTTATTTTGACCATACCATGAATGGTATTTGGATTCGTATGTCCAGGTTCAGTGACTTAAAGACTGAGAAAAATGCTCTTCAGGGGGTATCTTAGTCCTGCCTAGTAATAACACTTGTTTCTAAAATATAATTCTTCTGTAGGGGTAATATTCTTTTCTCGCCTACTGCCAGTGCCTGATACAGTAATTTTGTCAGTTATTGCGCAAAAGGAACAACTGGCGTACTTTTGACTTACTGGAATATCAGTTTTATCCCTTTATTATTATTATTATTATTATTATTATTATTATTCATTTGTATGTGCTTTCTTGCTTCTACACGGAATGTTAAATAGATCCCTTAGCTTTTGATCAGCACGTTAAAAGAAAATGTTTTAATTACACCCTCAACGTAATTGCATTACATGATTTGTAGGCAAATCTGTCAGTCACCAGAGAAGGAAAATTGAACGGGGCGACATTATACAAAATCTTTGTGACATTTCTGAACTAGACTCTGCTTTAAACAGCAGCCTAATTGGTAAATTGATAAAGCGTCGAATCGCCATATCACTAGTAGTGTGTGAATGCGTTTCGATACGAACGGTACGGGTTACTGGCCGTGAACAAGTCATTAGCTGAACAGACGGCTCCTTGATTGATTCGTTTCCGTTAGTGTGTCTATTAGTGAATAGTTAAAATTGTAATTATAACTGATGCAATTACTACATTTGAAGTGCAAGAATGTATAACGCATTTATCTTGATGGATGATGCACTAGCTGTCGACACAGAGAGCTAACGAAATGCAAATTCTGAACAAGTAAATTATTAATATGATATGTCGGTTCATTTGCCTTAAATAGGGTACCTCTAGCGCGCTATGAAAGCCAGCATATTAAGTTCATTCAATCATAAATACATTAGTCTGTGATGAAATAACAAACAGTAATGAAAAGCTTTTGCAGAGGCTGTCAGGTTCTGCCATCCCTTAAAAATTCTAAATAATCAAACTCTAATATAAAATTATGTGTCTTGTTTCGTTTATTTTCGTTTCGTTTCGTTTCGTTTCGTTTCTGCCTACTCGCAGTAAGTGTCGAGGTTGTTTTTATTTTCACTTGATCACACTCAGACACACACCACAGTCGGTAGGACTCCTCTGGACGAGGGATCGGCCCGTCGCAGAGACCTCTACCTGACAACACAAACACTCACAAGAGACAAACATCCATGCCTCCGGTGGGATTCGAACCCACGATCCCAGCAAGCGCTTGGCCGCAGACCTACGCCTTAAACCGTGCGGCCACTGGAATCGGCTGTGTCTTGTTCGTTACGTGTTTTTTTTAAAATGCCTCTAGGCAGATCTTTCACGTTACATCATCATAAAAATTAAAAGTATTTCCACTGTCAGTCAGTCAGTCAGTCAATCAATCAAATTAATCTTGTCTAATATGTTATAGAATTTCAGCTATGAAAAATAAACGGAACACATGAAATTAAAATTCTGCGAA
Source organism: Coptotermes formosanus (assembly GCA_013340265.1). NCBI lineage: Eukaryota > Metazoa > Arthropoda > Insecta > Blattodea > Rhinotermitidae > Coptotermes > Coptotermes formosanus. The sequence continues at coordinate 14,921 of BLKM01009249.1, read as the reverse complement.
AGGAAGGTTTGGTATACTCGTGCCATTCCCCTTCGGTGATTTTGAAAAATTGCCACCAAACCTTCTGCATTGACAGATTTCTCTTTCCGAATCCCCGAAACGTCTTCTTACTGCCCAAGATACTGTCAGGCTGTATATGGGAAATACTAAGCCATCGTAAACCTATCGCGTTAATACAAGTAGTTTATATGTTACCGATGTAAAATTTATTTAAAATAATTGTCGTATAATTTTAAAGCGGCGGTCGTGATTGGCAATATCAAAACCATATAATTTAATAATAAATCGCCATGCTTTATTTCTTTACACTTCGGCACATTCCTGATAAGACTGAGGAAAACAAGGAAGAAGTTAGGAATATCGATTTCCCTATTCGACATTAGACTCGCACACATTTCATGTTAGGTCTCGCCATGCTCAGAATATGCTGGGTGTGCGATATATTTAAACAGAGGTGTCAGCAGTTACTGTGGCTATAAACCTGAAGGGTTGAGTGTCAAAGGAAGACCATGGTGATATTAAATGAGAACCTGCCTTACTGCTACGTTCATGCCTAATGCATGACAAGTTCTGGATCAGTTGTCAGATAAAATGTTCACACTCAAATTTTTATTGTCTTGTTTTCCCTGTGCCTATTACTTTAACACATACGTATCAGCCATATATGAAACCGTTTACAGTTTTCATATAAAATTAAAATCTTCAAATTTTATGCCTGTGTTTTACTCAAAAATAGTTCTATGTAAAATTTTTAGAATGGCCTTACCTAGAATAGACGCTTTCAACTTTTCTCATGTTTCGCCAGTCGTTTTAAACTGCTCTCCCACCATAGTAAAAAAGAAGCATCTATTGTCTCGACAAGTTTTTTATACAAGTATGCTGCATATAGCTCTGCAGTAGTAATTATTGAAATTAATATCTTCTAGGCACATATACTGCATCCTACACAACGGCTACTGAGTTTTCCTCGGGGTTAAAGCGGCTGAAGGGTGGTGCTGGTCACCCACCTCCTTCTAGTGCCTGGTTACGAATGGGTTGAAACTATACGTGCCACTCCCCTCTGTGCCCTTCCTGGCATTTCATGGGGCGACCTTTACCTATAACCATCTCCCACCCAGCCTACCTTCACCTTCTGCCCTTCTGACGTGTCCCACCGGCTGAGAAACAATTGTTTGAGCGGATTATGCTTGAATGTAAAATAATAGAATTTCTTATAATATGAATGCTTAAGGTTATGGAAGCTGAAACTTATATACCTATCCGGATGTAAACAGAATTTACCAAATTTCGATATCTGTAAAATGGAGATAGGTATTCAAATTATGGAAAGTGGTTAACAGCTGTAATAACCACGTCGTGTTGGCTTAACTGAATTTACTCTACTTATTCCGTAATGAATTCTAGGTTCTTTTCGTCTATCCAAACACGATGTACAGCTTCACATTATGACGGGAATTTTCAGCAAATCTTATTTAGTGAGTGCGCAAAATCTATGGAGTGAGAATTAGATGTCTCTACTGGCCCATTTTATTAGCAAATGTCAAATATGTAATGTATGTATATTAATTTAATTTATTTTTAATAAACTAAGTAGAATTCCAAGTTTGGTTCGCAGTATATATTGCAGTGTTACATGTACTGGCGGTGATTATAAGACGCAGACTTTTTGGATCACTTATTTACACTGATTTTCCGAGGGCAGGGATTTAAATACCGACTTTCATTTTGTTTCAATTAGCTTCTCGGAGGATTTTTAAAATGTACTATGATGAAATTAGACCAAATAGGTGGATAATCTTGTTTAAGGTTAAATCATTCTCCGAAAATTAAATATTACACGGTTTTATAATTTTTGAGTTTTAGCTGAAAATTTGCCCTGTGAGCCTCACATTGTAATATCATCCTATGCAGCTAGTTACCTTTGGATTACACCGATGCACTTGGTCAGTAATTTAAACCCCAGTGTCAAGAACACTTATTAATTTGCAAGCGTCTTTCAGCTCTGGCATGACAATACGGAGATGTGTTCGAGGAATTAAGTCTCTCTTTCACTCTGTGTTGCAGTGGTGTACGTATAATGTAGTCGGGACACTGTCACCTGAGACGAACCTCTCTGACCTTGAAATGGGCTAAATATTTATTTCCCGAACTAAGTTAATTTTTATGCTGCAGTGTTGGTTTCCTGAAAGGCACGTTGTCCTCTTTTTGTCCTCCGAACGTGATAGGATTCTAAGCCTGATATGTAAGGATAAAATAAATACTAGTAGAGGTTCTTGAAGAAGTCTATTTACTAACGTTACAAATACAAATCAGTTACTAACTTTTCCTCTATTGCCTTCCTTGCATATTAAAATGCACGTAAATTTAAGTTGCTTTTTACGTAACAACTGGGTCAAAACTTCTGCGGTCCCATTGAATTATTCGTAGGAAATTGAAGTGCAAAAATAAATTTTTATTGTAAACACAGAATCCCGAATTGTTTACCTCAATGGCGAAGGGACTGTTCAATTCAAAAGTCTACAGGCAGTAATGTATCTGCAAACGATACCTATAGCACTAGAATTGTGTTCGTCTTGATTACCGATCCTTTAGTGAAGTTTTTAAGTCTGATCGTACTTATGATGTCATACTCATGTTGGTAATAGAAATTCATTTTAATTTTGATTCGTTTTTTGATGAAACTTGGAAAATACTGGGTGACAATTTAGATTAAAAACGGGTGATTGCAGAATCATTGACGTAATCAAATCATCGTTTTCCTTTTGCGTGTGTTGGTGATAAGTGGAGTAAAATCGCAAGGTAGGATTCTTTGCAGCGGTTAGAAGTGAAATTAATGGACAGTGTATTATCAACTCACAAGAGTGCTAAGGGTTAAAGGAAGGATTTAAGTAAAGGTTCATAGCGGCCATACCATTAGAGCTTATAACTAATCCGTTGTTAAAATATATTTTGTAGTCTGAAATTCTGTGTTGCTAAGCCCTACGGGGATTCTTCGGTTGCAAAAGTTTTAACTTTACTCTATTAACTTAATGCGTTTGCTATAATGTGGGTAGTCAAGACGAGGGAGGCGATGGATTATAGTAAATAATCAATTAAGATGGTTCAGAATAAGACAGACATATATAGTGGAACTTTACGCTTTCGGGACGGTATTAACTTTGCAGTAAATTTCTGATGATGTGGGCGGGACAGCCTTAACTCGTAATGTAAAATGTCAGCGCTATGATCGATGAGATTTCGATTATCTTGAGATAGACTCCGTTCCTGCTAAATCTATACCGTTTATGGTTCGCCATTCTACCTCTGAATCTGGATACACATAAGATACTGCGAAGTGACTATTCTCACAGCCCTTGCAGTAAGGTTTACATGCAAGTTTACTGCCACATTTGATAACATATGAGACAATCTAGGAAAGTGTACGACTTCCCTCAAATAGGCGTGTTTTTTTACACAATGTAAACACACCACATTGGGATTAAGGTTTCTTATGTAGTTAGAGAGTTTAATGAAATATTAATGTCATTAGTTAATGCACTTACCATTAAGTAATTAGACCTAAGTCTCTAGCTTAGTGTGAAAGACATTCTTTCAGGACTGATAGTTATTCCGTTGGTCAAGAAATTCCCTGGTTTCATGGAACTCTAAGTTTCATTACTTTGTTCAAAACAAGGCCGCTCTGGCTGTTATCCTGTTACAGTTGACTGCGGTTCGCAACCTCACACCATGTTTCCACTAGATCCATTTTAATTTTCTCCTGTCATCTAAAACGTGTCCCAAGTGTTGCCTTCCCTTCTGGTATTCCCATCTAAACGTTGCCAATACGTTCTGAGTTCCTGACTGGTGTGCGAGTATTACAGCTACCGTCTTGTGGCGTGTGACGATGTGTGCTGACTGCGTTACATCTCACGGGGCTGTAATTTTAAAAATGCAATAAATTCTTCATACTTTTCTTGCGTGCTACATGTTTCCACCATCCGTAATTTAGACTTATTTACAATATATAGAAAAAGAATAACTTTTTGTGTGGAGATTATTCCCGTTTATCTTGGAAAGAGTATCAGAGGCTATACAGATTAATTGAATGTTGCTGAAATTGTTAGCCAAGTATAAGTTATGTGAAAATTGGGTTAGTGACTGTCATGCCAAAGTGAAGGGTGTAAATGAATCTACCCAATACTTCCAGTATTTCTTGAACGAGTTTAATGTACGTCAGAATGAGCTTTTCCACTTAATTACATGAAGTAATCGATGATTGCGTGAAAATGGATATAGTAAAAGGCATGTCTTAGTTTAGGGAGTAAATAAAATATTTCCGTACTTTCTGAATTATTCCTGAGCGTTGTATAACATTCGACGCAAGGGATGCCCACAACAGTCGCAACTGATTGTGCGTTTCGTGAAAATCGACCCAGTGAGGTGCGTATTTTACATACAGGTGTCAGTAAATCTCTGCCCTTACCTTCCACATTCAAGATGTGAATAAAAGTCGATACAACGTACCTGCACGTAGTACTGTTCAGCCTTCGTAAATTTGTGAATATCGGCGCAGGGATCGTCGTTACTTTCTTACGGAAATTAAATAAGTCGCTTTGACGCTTATACTCTGAAGCCCTATAAATGAGATTGAACTGTTTTCGAAAAACTTCCAGACGTACGTTTAACCTGCACTCCGATTTAGGCTTCTCATGTTACATGTGTGAACATTTTAATAGTGACTCTCATGTATCATGTGTTTCTCCGCACACTTGACGGTTGAATGGATCTCTAAGTTACTTAACAGGCCGCTTTATTTATATGGACTGCAATTGTCACGTGATATGGCAGTTAAAAATTTAACCCTTTAAAGACGAAGCCCATCTGTTTTATATAAGGACTCAGTGCGTACCGCGCTGTAAACACTCTCCACTTCGGTTATAAAAACCAGTCTCTTAATGTTTTATAAGGCAAAAGTTTCTGTTTGTTCTGAGATCCGTACAAAACACATAAACGCAATGTGGGCACCACGTAGAATTTTTTAATGTTAAACCTGGTGGTACGTAAAGTTACCGCTAGGCTTTAGAAGGCTAATCGCCAGTAGCTGTAAGTTTTCACTTGATTTGCATGCATCGCAAAGTGAACATCCTCACCAATTATTGCATAGATCAAATTATTGAGACATTGAAAAATGTTCAATTCTTACTAACAAAAAAAATTCTGCATGTTTTTACATAACTACAAAAGCCTCTTATTATCCAGACCCCCCCCCCCCCCGTATGTACTAAGGGCTCCTTCATTTTTTAAGTGTGCGTAGCCTATATGTGAGTAGTAGTCGATACAGGTTTATTGAAAACTTGACGCTATGGAAGAACTTTTGCGCCAGAATTTTGAAGTGATCATATCAAAACTATTGGCAGCTTTATTTCGTTAGCAAATTCTTCTTTACCTGTTTTAAATATATCAGAGCGGCAGATATAAAATGAAGGGGTGGTAATCTGTTTTAATGTACTGCAGTGACCCTATCCCGTAGGAACGAGTTAACACCATGAGGCACTTCTGTAACAACAGGCCGTACCATACCCTAAACCGAAAGAGACTATGAAGTAGTATTGCCAATAACTACTACATTGAGAATTTCGGTTTTTACTTCCTTTTTACAAGTAAAAATTTTCGGTTAATTTACACCACTTCTACATATTATTTTTCTGCATGTCACCTTTTCCATTTTCGAACCAGAGACTGACTGTCTTTGCTAGGTGTTCCGTAGTTTTCCTAAATTCATCAAAGAAATTTCCGGAGTAGTTGTGTTAATTTGTGTCACAAGTCCACCCTTTATATATTTCATGCTTGTCACTCACATTAAAATTCCTCGGTATATAACCCATGCAATGGATTACAATCTGTGAAACAAATTAAGAAATTATCTCGTAGGAAGAGCAGGCTTCTGGAGCACAAAATGTTTCCCTCCGAGGTATACCTTCATATTGGACGCGTCTTTCGAGCGTTAAGGAAGACTTGCTTTCTGACAACTGTGACTTTCTTTTATTCCTCCAAATTGAACAACTCCCCAAGAGGAACGGATTTGTAGACAAGAGACAAAGGGAACGAGTCGAGGCACTGAAAAGCGGTGTCGGAGAACTAGGTGACAGGAACGACGCAGTAGTTGTCTTTTATGTCAAAAGGGACTAGTTCAGTGCAGGGCAAGGAATCCGAACTGTAAAAAGGCATTATACGAAGTATAAATGAAACGTCAATCTGCACGTAGGAATTAAAATTGACACCTGCTTTTTTCTTAAATTCTAATAACAAAATCATATAGCAGTACTAGTTCCTGTGTGAATTTTGATTATTCTTTCGTACTGTACCATAAGAGGTGCACGGTGAACAATGAATTATATTAACCGTTTAAAGCCTAGCGGTAACTTTACGTACCACCAGGTTTAACATTAAAAAATTCTACGTGGTGCCCACATTGCGTTTATGTGTTTTGTACGGATCTCAGAACAAACAGCAACTTTTGCCTTATAAAACATTAAGAGATTGTTTTTTATAACCGAAGTGGAGAGTGTTTACAGCGCGGTACGCACTGAGTCCTTATATAAAACAGATACGCTTCGTCTTTAAAGGGTTAAAATATGTTGGGGTATCTACAAGAGGGTCATTCCAGAGACTGTATGGGGAGGTCTGGTACATAGCCTACCTTTTAAAATATTTTGACAATAAACGTGGAGAAACATATGTTTTGAGTTTCGTAGACCTCTGGGCGTCTTGTTACTTGCATTTCCCTAATCCGAGTATGGTCGGAGGTTTATGTAATGAAGGCTGGAGGCTTCTGCATTCGTGAAACTGACCCCTCCGTTTATTCTTCGTATTGTTGTCATTAAACTGTTTCGAGTTACGTACATGCAATAGAGCTGAAGTGTTTTTTCTTTATTAGTGTTATGTTTCTAATTTATTCTGCTGCTAACGCATAACATCTCAATGAATGGAATCTCTGTAAAACCATTTTGGCTTGTCTCGTGACACCACGCTTTAAGAGTTCTTTACTTGCACATCTAAATAAAGAAATTAAACTGAAACGTTTCTTCCCGTTTTGGTCTATTTGCATTCTCAGTTGTTAATCTTAAACGAATATCTTTCAAGTTTTGACCCTTAACTTTCATCATTCAGTACTTTTTACATAGACCATCTATATACGATATACCATCTATATACGATATACCAGCTATATACGATATACCAGCTATATACGATATACCACTTCTTCTGTCACTGTTTTTATTGGCGTCATTAATTTAGTTCATTTATGAAACAGGCCTGCTCTCTTAAAAAATCCATCAAATATAAATTTATTTGAATACTGGCCTGACGAAGGCTTAAAAATAATACTTTCTTAAAACATGAAGCAATATCCGAATTACATTTCACTCGTGGGACTCATGAGAAAAAATGAAGCACCTGTGACGCAAAGAGTTAACAGAAAGGGTCAGCAGGTGTTGTTTGTCTGGACATTTTTGTAAGTAGGAAACATTAGAACTGTACTCTGGAATGTCAGTAGTTTTATCACAGTTATACGACAGCATTGTTGCGACGTGTGATACATCACATTATTCTTGCGTGTTATCATTCCAGGCACAACTTTTACTTATGTTACATAAGCTGTTTTTTTTTTCAAAGGTTTTGATCACTGTTTTGAAGAAAGTGGTAGAGTCTCTAATCTCCCTTATCACTAAAAAAGAACGGTATTTCTAACACACGACGGACAGCTATTAATTTTTAAAAGATTTATCATCATGCCTCGCAATGTACTAATTACTTCTTGTGTTGACACAGACTGCTTAAACATTAAATAAACTAATTAGCCTTACCTTCTTCAACATTTGGTTCGAAATCATCAAAGTATATGTTTCTGCCTTTAAGTTCTCAATAACGAACAACTGGATTTTCAGATCACACTGTCCACAATAATATACTATTTTATTACGGGACCAATAACGATGACTTTGATTTTTAGAACATTTGTCTCACAGCGATCAACAGCATGATTTTAGAATGTTTCAGTTCAAGATAATAGGGAGTTTAATGTTGGAAACGTTGTGCCAAATAAGAAGCAGTTTCACGGCATGAACTTCCTGCAACAAATTACTAACTAATACACTATGGCTTCACTTTTAACCTTTTAAAGACGAAGCATATCTGTTTTATATAAGGACTCAGTGCGTACCGCGCTGTAAACACTCTCCACTTCGGTTATAAAAACTAGTCTCTTAGTATTTTATAAGGCAAAAGTTGCCGTTTGTTCTGAGATCCGTACAAAACACATAAACGTAATGTGGGCACCACGTAGAATTTTTTAATGTTGAACCTGGTGGTACGTAAAGTTACCGCTAGGATTTAAAGGGTTAACTCAGTGCCAGTTATGCGAATGTTTTTCCGAAGCAATGTAATAATATGCAGATGAAGTATCTCAGTACCAATCACTTACATAATTGAAGAAATTGCAAGTTATACCAAATATGTTTAATTTCCAGCAAGAACTAGGGTTTAATGCTACCGTGTCAAGGATTTATGTCAAGCATCAGTAATTTTAACAATACCAGCGTGTAATATTTCAACCGTATTTGATACCCTCGGCCGTAGCCCAGTTTCCGAGGGTTGGTAGGGAAAAAGAGCAGAAAGTCGTTGGAGTAGAAAAATTGTGTGGCCTACGGTTGCTATCGATTGGCACTGCGGATCGCCCCGACACCTTCAAGTAGGTCGAGCGTGGTCGAAACTTATCGATCTGCCCCTTGCTGCTTTTTACCCAGCTGTTTCAAGTCGTCTTAATGCAGGATGGCCCGACACTTAGTCAACCAAATTATTCTCTCGTAGTAAAGGGGATGCTTAAGTGTAAACCTTCTAACACTGGTATGTCAGCTGCACATGTTGTTTTAAATTAAATTTCGTTCCGTGCAGTTACACTTTTTGTGAATTCTGTCAGTAATAAAAGAATTACATGATGAGTTCTCAAGACTGTCTTCAGATATTCCTATATTATTACAATGATCCCTGAAGAAAGATGTTAAGCCGAAACATGTAGCATCCTAATGAAGACCTTACGAAAATTGTAACTTACTGTTTTCATTAACTTATATTGGTGTGCACGGTAGCAATGGGTCATGTAATTACAGCACGCTTTATCGCACATTTTACCAAATGGTTGACCGAAATTTGGGTCCCTTTAGATAAAGTGAGGCTAGATAGCATTTAATACCAATAAAAATCGATATTCAAGTATTTATCTGAGTTGTATTAAGGAAATATTTTATACAGTGTAGATATAACTACTCTGCTTTAAACTTATGTAATTCAAGCCCCCACGCATTTTATATATCGGGGGCTGTATATGGGTGTTGCGTGACCACCGAATTCGGAGCTGGCATTCAAATGTTTGGAGCAGAGATGGAGTATAACAGTGGCAGGAGTGGCGGAGGTGCTGATTATTATTTTGACAACCACAACAAAATTAACGCTGTAATAGCAGAATCCAAAATTTCGGCACTCATAACAGAAAATCGCAGCAGTGTGGCCCTGGGGTCGACTCGGCCTCTAAAATAAATGAGTACCAGTTATATTTCCTTGCGGGATAAAGGTGGCCGGTGCTTAGGCCTGACGACCTTACCACCTTCATGTGTCGAATGTCTAGAAATTCTGGGAGCCTCAAACTGATGGAGCCCTAAGGGCCTGTCCAGGCCCGTACAGGGATTGCTTTTACATGATGCGCCTCCATCTTCGCGTTCAGTTCTCAGTAGAAACCTACTTAAATGTATTTGTCCTGTTATTCCTCCATATAAGTCTTGGTCTTGCAAATATACACCTACCAGGATATTTCCGCACTAAATTCTCTATCTGTTCCTTTTGTTACACATTCTGACAGTGTGTCCAGCATATTGTAGCTTTCCATTTTTAATTGTATACACGCTACTAGGAGGCATTAATAATAATAATTATGGTAGTAATAATAATAATAATAATAATATGTTTTTAAACATCTTAACCTATAATTTACTGTAAACTGTCCTTTGTGCCCAGGTTTTAAGAAGAGATCAGAAGTAATAATTTTACCACAGGACTGGCAATTCTGACCGAAACAGTCCCTGATTTTTACACTGTATTTAAGGATGCCCTGGGGTGCTACTTGTGCCATGTCACCACCGCTTCCATTTTCGTATTTATATTTTTCAGATTTAAAATTACGGAAGCCCACTTACCATATTAAAGAAGAACTTTTACAAAGGGACTGTTTTATATTTTTGCTGCTCTTCTCTCTCGTATTTTGTAGTAATCGAGAAATTTTAGAGGCTTTATTCGCCATTATCAAGTGACTTTTGTTGTGCGATATTATATCCAAGCCGCGATCCGTTTCCGGATTTGTAGTATCGTACTGAGCGTGCATGCATTCGTTGCTTGCAGACGGTAATGCGGTGCAGCAATAAGATGACAGTACTTTAGAGTTACATATACTCGCTGATTGGTTTCATGCGTAGCGAACCAAATACCTCTCCGCTGTATATTTCAGTTACTGCCGTGTTTAGAACTGCTATAATGTCGCACTACTAGAACGGCCACTCTGCAGTTTAACATTTTGGTTTGTTTGAGGTTTGATTGGAATTTCGTTATAGTTGTACTCAATGTTTAATGTTGCGTTTAGTCAGTACTTTTCGTCATTCAAACACCCGTTAAACTCCTAGATAAGGCTAAGTGTTGGGTCATAATCATATAAAAGTTACATGAGCACTACCTTCTTTTTAATTCGCATGATATAATAATAAAGGTACTGAATTACCTGCTTTGATGGTAGGCATGTATTTTATTTGTTAGGCAGATAAGGAGTTTTATTATTAGAATTTACAACAAAATTTTGCTTATCATATTCTGGTTTATTTCGTCCCCTAAATATTGCTGTACGTGCAGGTACATTTGGAGGCAACGTTAATTTTTATAGTCCTTTCATATTTTTCAAACAAGTGTGTGTCGAGATTTAAATGGCCCCTTATATTACGTTACGGTACTCGTTGCCGCCCTCTCTTACCAATTTAGCCGTAGTTGTGGTACGTGAACCTGCTTATCCATTTAACGATATGAGATATTAATTAAGTCATTATACAGAGGACATTACCTCAGTAGGTGGCCTCGTCTGTTGAAGAAATTTCTCGCTTAATGAAAGTGAAGGGCTGTTTTACTCGTATTAACCAGCGATTTAGCTCAAGCGACAACACCTCAGATTTTAACTGGAATCTACATCGGGCTACCGTCTTTTCTAGCTGATATTTTTCGTGGTTTCTCTTAATTTATTCTAGGTAAATTCCGGGATAGTCCATAGACTTTCGAAATAAGTGTGACATCAGAACCAACTCCAACACTACGTGTAATAAATACATTAAATATTCAAGATTTAAAACTTAAAATTTTCATTAGGCGAGGTCCAACATGTTTCGACGTGTAGCCCGTCATCATCAGGGACATACGATATAACAGAGAAAGAAGGAAACCAATGTGGCGGCCATCAGTCCTAAGTTAAAAAGTCGACCACCACTGCCGACATCTGTGAAGATATAATGTCGACATATAATGAAAATTTTACATTTTAAATCTTGAATTTTTAATGTGTTTAATGCACGTAGTGTTGGAGTTGTTCCTTACGTCACACATTGAGTTACCTACAAGGTATGGAAAACGTTAAATTTTCCAGATATGTCTTTAATTCGTTGCTCTACAGTCTGAGACTCTGTGAACATCACACATGAAGCAATAAAGAAGTACAAAAAGCGTCTTATTTCCGTCTTTAAGCATTCATCAATTTTCCATAACCTTCGTGTCACAATATAGAAAACAATTACAGGTAATATAACTAAATATTCGTAACAGTTATTTATTCATTTAGAGGCTTATGCTGTATTAACTTTTTATGAAGTTTACAATTTTTATTTTGTTTATTGTCTATTTCAGCTTTGTACCCAGCATCATCTATTATGTCTTTGATTGAACACGATTTATCTTAAGGGCCAAATTAAAAATAACAGGAAACCAGCGTGAAATATACGGCCACATATAGCTGTAACGTTTGAGGAAAATCAAGGCTCTAACTTTCAATAGTATCTCTTCTGTCTGATAAACTGATAGGTTATTTCAAAGTTCAAACTAGACGCCCCCTGCTGAGTATGATATTCACTTGTGCCATTTTACAATTTCAGTCATGTGATACCTTCAAACATTTTATGGCATTTTTCTCCTAATTCTTACTTACCAAGATTTCATTCTCATGTACTGTTGTAAATTTATAACCTTTAGTATCAAAAGAACTACGTGCGTAATGCAATAGGATAGACATTATGAATGCTCACTTTCTTGTGGATTCATGAACATGTACTTAGCGACGCTTCTTATTGTTAATGTAGTTTCGTTTAATTTCTGGGAACGTTAAGAGTACCCTCGTATGTTTGCTTCAGATTTGCTGAAATAAGTAACGTTGTGTTACATGACATCATGTTCAGTTTTATGAGGAAAGAGAATAGAAATAACAAAATCAAGAATATACACTGAGAAAGAGCCACAATTCAGTCTTTATCAGATATAATGAAGTGGCGCTCAATCAATCTCATACTTGAAGATTTTAGCGATAAAGGGTAGGAGTTACCAGATCAAAGCTTCAAAATGAGGAAGACGGAGATTGAATGAGATTCTTGTTCCACCGTCTCGGTTGTGACATTTTATCCGTGCTGAGCAAGGCTTTTGACTTCTCTCTTCGAAATTAAATGCCAGCTACAGTCTTGTCTTCACGCGCAGTTGAGACTCGATATCTTTTTCGAGTTATGGTATATAGGTAGCAGCTTATGATAGGTATAGGCCTATATGGCACATAGATTTTATTATTAACAGTGTAAAGTAAAGTGGTAACTCTACTCACCACTTGCCTTAAAAGTGACGATCTCTGCCTCTTACCTCCATGGTCTTTTACTGCATCTGTTATGATTCTCGGAACAAATCGATTGCGCCCCTAAACATCACTGTTTGGTTTTTGTCAATGGAAACGGCGTTTCATCTGTAAGGAACAAAGTAAAATTTCATACGTAACTCTACGTGAATTTCAATACTCGTAGGATTGGTATATGAAACTATGTTGAACCTGAAAAATATTTTATGTACCCAAATATATATATATATATATATATAGGTCATTTTAGAAACTGTGTCGTGTAATAATTTCAATATGCCTTTTACAATAACAAATATTATCTTGTCGTGACAATCCCACGCAGAAACATGAAATATTTGCAGCCGTCAGGAAACTTTACCATATGTTTTTTGTAAGTGCGCCACTGTGAACTTATTGCAAATTAAAATCTTTTAAGACACCAACACGGTGCCCACAATAAAATAAATTTCAGGCAAACCAAGTTATTCCACTCTCCAAAATATTTCAACTTCGGAGGGCCCTCTTCGGGAAGAAATTAATATTACAGTAAGTTATTGAAATTATAAAAGGGTTATATTCCTTAATCACTTGTCCTGTTACGCGCTATTTAAAAAAAATTGTGTATTTACGCCCTAAAAGGCAGTATCGGAATGTTAATAGTGCTATCAGAAATGTGTACAATTTAATGTATAATCCTGAATGTAACCAAAACTGACATGCTATTTTATTGTGTAAAGTAATTTGTAATATTTTTATGTTCCATTCAGTGCATTATAGTTCAGTTGCTTTAATTTTAACCAACAAATGCGCGGAATTGTCATTAGGTTCACAAAATACTTTTAAAAACAATAAACTCCGAGTTTAGTGTTTTTAAAAATATTATTGAAATATGGAATTTGTTAAAGTGCCCAGATATGTTTAATGTACGGACTGTATACCGACCGTTAGACAAGTTTAAAATGAATGTTACTTAGGAACCTGTAAGAAATCTATTTGTTGGCCCCTTTTTGCACTTGATCGATATCGTAAAGGACTGTAACCATCAGACGCAGATAATATGTGGGGTGCGCATGCGTACTAACTAACTGTGTCGTAGACCTGTCGTGGTAGATTGGCCTTTCATGTGAAGGATAAATGAAGTTATGTGTTTTGTTCTTTAAGAGTATAATTCAGTACTGGTTTTATTAACAATTTTGTATATTTGTACGAACTTTTGCCAAAATTATTAACATAGGAATATTCGCATTAGGCAGTAAATATATGGATGTTAAAATGTTTCTTAAGTGGTGATACACAGCCAGTTGATTTAGGCAAAAACTCTTTTAAAATTTTGTTAGTTTCCAATGGTATTTATGCCTTGAAATGGCCCCGCAGTGCCGAAGCATGTAGAAGAGTTGCATCAAATATTTTCTCCCAGATATATTTTGCTGTGTACAGTGTTTTGCTTTTTCATTCAATTATTATTCCACTGCTCGTTATTTTAATACGTGGGCCTGTATTTTGTGGTATTTATATATGAGTTTAATTAATACACCACAACATGACCTCTGACAGGTTGTGAGGCACGGTAACAATTTTTCATAGACTGTTATTTTAGGGTTCCGTGGTTTACATGAAAGAACTATATTCTGTAGTAAATACTGGCATTACCTCTTGACTGAGTCCCATGACATGAACTGTGTACTCTTATCTGGTGAACTTGAATGTCTAAGTAAATCTAAAAAAAAAAAAGCTCTTAAATGACATCCGGTCCGGAAATGTGAAGCCTTATTGACTATTACGACTGTCTGCTTCAGAGCTGTAACGATGCACAGTTTGTCATCTGTCGTCCATTTTCGTTCACTTCTTTAAAATACAAGAGCTCTGTCAGGACTCAGGCAGATCGTGAAGTTTCAGTGCTGCAGAATCGTCAGTTGAGTCATACATACGTACATACATACATACATACATACATACATACATACATACATACATACATACATACATA
>BLKM01009245.1:0-12500 GCA_013340265.1 Coptotermes formosanus | reverse complement strand
TGTTACAGAAGAGCCTATGCAGATGCTACAAATTAGGCTTCTACTGCATGCTCAGGCGTGTCTCACAATGAAACTCTTTCATTGAAATAGAAAGGCTTTTCAATCAAAAAGACGAAATAATGCTTCTTTTAATATTTCTAAATTTCCGTGTCATCATTAGCATAAGACAAGACGGGCAATGTACGTATAAGTTAACATCGTGGCGCTTCCGTGAAAATATTTTTACAATGGATAAGCAGCACAGTTTAAATATTATGAGTCTGTCTGCATTCTTGTATAATATATCCGGCATGCAAAGCGCATGCGCCGTATTTTCAGCAGTGGCCTTTCTCGCTCTCCTATATTTTTCCACATTATCTTATAAATGGCACGACTTTCGGAAAAAAATTTCTGAATATAAAACATGTGTTTTGATTTTCTTTACAACTTTTGTCTGAAACATTTCTCATTCTAAGAAGAATTCAGCGAGACATTACCATAAATGTACATGGGCCCTTCGTGCATGGTAGCTGCCCGTCATTCTTGTCAGAATTTAATGGAACGTGAATTTTCTAAACAAATGTTAGAAGACTCCTCAAACAATAAATTTCATGAAAATCCGTCAAGTGGGAGCAGAGTTGTTTCATGCGGACGGACGGTAAGAGAGACAAACATGACGAAACTGAAAGTCGCTTTTCGCAACTGTGCGAACGGAAGGAGCGTTTTAAAATTTTCTATCCAGCTATTAAAACTTCTATCAGTGCATTTTCGACTGTACATTTTTTGATTCATTTCTCATACGATTCATAACGTTACGCAACCGACATACCAAAGTGCCTCATTATAATAGGGTACGCTACTATACGCGTGTATAAAACTCTATTACCTTTCTGCAGAGGACACTATGATTAACTGCTTCCACCCGAGCGAAATTTCCTTTCCCCAAGAGTCGGCAATTTATTCTGTAATAAGCAGTGCTGTGTAATTTTCTGCTAGCTAATGGCATCTCTGACCTTGTCATCGTCAATACAATCAACCAACTAAAAAAAAGTACCTTCTCAGAGAGGCTATCTGTATTTAAGAAACACTACTATAAATCAAGCACACGCTTATTGTAACCCAAAAAAAAATAAACAATACCTTAGAAACGGCACCATAAACATAAAAGTTTGCACGGTCTGAGAAACTTTTATTTGTTTCTGTTTGACCGGATCTGTAACAATCGCCAACCTCACCTCAACCACAAACTTCATTAGGGACAACATGACACAGGAATTTTACGAGTATTTATGTATCCACAGGAGGGCTTACAAATTGGAAAGACACTTAATTCTGCGTCATAGCTGGCATATTGTTAATGTTACCGACTATTTTTAGTGATCCGTATAATCCTGAGGCTTTGAATTCATGTGGGTGTTTCATTACTTTTTATATTTGCATTTAATAAATACTGTTCAAAGCAGAAAGAAAAGTATATTTTACCCGTACTCATAATAATCCAATACTCTGCATACACAAGAACTCGAAACACACAATCGTCTTCTAAGAGGATTAATTATTTCCAGAATACGACGGCATAAATACTATAATTACAGCCCAACTGCATGACCCGAATACGAACAAAACCTTAAAACCTGTAACATGCTTCGATTTTAGAATCAGCAGTTTATAATCACACAATCGTTTACTTTTAAGATTATATATTTGAGATTAAACTGACAGTTGCAGTTATTTTGCCATGCAGTAAGATCACTGCATAATGTAAGCTTTGTTCGGATTAAAACTGGACGTCTACAAAGAAGTTACACGCGATTTCTTGGTATTTGTGTGGTAAAGGAAGTAACTGTACACAGCGCTAAATACCAATATTCCTGATAAATTCAACTTTAAAAAATACAAATATCTGACAAGTCTTGTACAAAATGATTGTTACGTAGGTACTGTGCCCTCTATCAACAGACAGGTTTGATTGTCATTGAACATGGTGAATCACTCCTCACTGAAAATCTCCTATCTTTGCACCTTTAATTTCCTGTCATGAATAAAGCCAGTGTAGCAACTGAGCCAATATTTAAGGTGGACACAAACATTCAGTGTATGATCTTGAAGCATGTATGGCGATACATCCTCAAATTCGTTTTCGATGGCGTTACTATCTCCACTGATACACCCTAAGCTACAAAACATGGCAGTCTTTATCCATAAATGTCCCAACGCTGCTACCGTACTGAACAGTTTACACTGGCGGTAGTAAAAATATTCTGAAGACAATGATTCAGATTCTACTCGGGAATCGGATGCAATTTTGTAGTGCTTCTCTTCAGTTTTTTAACATAAATTCTGAGACGGTAGATTAAATGAGACCATGACAGTAAGGCGCAGCTTTTTGCTGTCCCTACTGGCAATTTTTCCAAATACGTGGCATTTATTTGAGCGCTCACAGCGTGATGCATGAATATCAAAATTTTTACCAAAACTCTATTATTCATAGTATACAAAATAACAGGATTTTCTACAATTTCCTCACTTTTTTTTAAGTTGAATTTACAGCAGGGAAATAACATGTTAAAATTTGGGGCAGGAACATACGTTTACACAAAAAGAAAAACGGAAGCCGTCTCTAAGTCTTGTGGGAGGAGTCATCACATCGTGGACGACCTCGGTGTACAAAATTACGGTTAATGCTGGGACTCATCTGCACCTTAAACGATTAAAGTGGCAAAATTCTGTGAAAGCGGCAAAGAAAAAGAGCAGAGAATACTTTGAGTAGTTCAGATAAGTTGCTTTAAGAATAGAATATTATCTTAGACACAGGTTTCCTGCACTGTTTCTTGGGTATTTGTGATGACAGTCCGAAATCCAACAATATCACACTTATGTCGCTTCCGAAAGACACTCGGGCTCGGTCAAAGACGACGTACTCACATGACCACGTCGCACTTTATTCTTATTGGATTGCGTCGACAGGAGACGAAGGAATTCTTGTTCGACTTGCTGTTACGTTAAACAGGCGCGCCGCTCTATGCTGCCCTTTACCAATCACAGTAACATTCTACATACGATCGTACCAATTTTCAGTTCTTGTCCTTTTCTCCATTTCGCACCTCTTGTCATTGAACTAGCTTAAACGAAAAGAGAAAAACGGCTGACGAAGGTATTTTGGAACCGCATAAAATCTTGTATACTCGTTGTGCGGTCTAAAACACTCGCGTCAGCAGAGCCACCTATCTGTACACCTTCATATTGTGAGAGAATCTAATCCTGGCGCAGCGGTTGCCACGCCCTCTATCCGTGTCCACATAGTATGTTTTCTATAAAACGAGTTTTGATTAGGTAAGTTAAAAAAGCGATATTAATGGTAATTCACGATGCTGGACCCGAATGAATGATTGAGAATTCAAAGAAAGTTATTCGTTATAAAACTGTATATTTACTGTGTAAATTATACACCACCTAGTGCCGAGTATAAGGGTGGTTATGGACGGCCAGTAGCGAGAAATGTGACGCAACTGTGAAGGCGCTGTACGATAGGGACTACAGGTTTCTAGTCGCAGGCCAATAAACTAATTCCAGATTGTGTGATCTGAGGTCTTCAGAGAGTTCTTAATAAATGTTACAGTATTCTGGAATGTTACGCCATGTTTATTGATAACTGGATCGAAAGTCATTACTAACATAGCATTCTAAAACTTGGACACGAAGTAAGTTAGAAGGAATTTTGAATGAAACAGGCAAGTTTAAAACTTACATATTTTATAATATCGCAGTATTGTCCGTACCTGATTGTGTGTTTTAGTTACAGCCAACAATAAATTTATATCTGAAACTTGGAAGCAGAGAACAGTAACAGTGGGTCTAGTAGGTACAGTTTTGTGGTGGCTTCACTACAGTGGCTACAGCGCTACTTCGCTGCACTCCTTGCCGCTCTTGTTGAGAGTCTGCCACGAGCAGAACAAATCTCAGTTCTTACACAGGACGTGTGGAGTGTAATGAGAGTCTGCTAATAACACAGCTACATTATTTCAATAAAACTGAAGGCATCTTTGTAAAAAATATTAACCGATAAAACCTGAACATACACACACACACACACAAACACACAGATTTTCCGAAGTTCAAAACTGATAACGGTGTTCCTTACAAATGCACACATACACACACAATGTACAATAAGAGGCGGGGTCCGATGACTTATTAAGTTCTTAAATTGCTACAATGCAACCTTATTACCTTCCATTTTACTATAATTTAATGTTCTTATAAAAGTGGTATTATTTAAAAACAATTGTACTTTCAATATAAATTTTAGTTTGTATTCAAACTCTGCCGATCCCAGTGGCCACACTTCCTAAGGCGTGTGTCTGCGACCACGCGCTTGCAGGGATAGTGGGTTTGAATCCCGCCGGGAGCACGTATGTGTGTCTCTCGCTAATGTGTGTCGTAAGGTAGAGGACCCCGCGACAGGCCGATCCCTCGTCCACAGGAGTACCTACCGAGCGTGGTGAGCCTGAGTATGATCTCGAAACCTCAACAATGGTGAAGTCTATGTCCGAACAGGTTTGCTGCGCCACAAGAAGGAAATATTCTGATTCTAATATGAGGCGAAAATTGGTGACAATTCCAAATGTGCCGTAGTCATCCAAGTGGTGATATCTTCATTACTAAAACTCAATTAATGAAGGCTTTAACCTTAAGCCACCGGCAGTGTTTAAACTTTCAATCATTCATTACAGGAATATAGCCAGCATTTCAAGAATATTTTCTGTACGGACTCAATTTTATTTTAAAAATGTGCTCTGTATATCAGATAATAAAGCTCTTGGACAGAGATACTAAATATTATTCATGCTCTAATATTACTAAGAGCTGCAAAGACACTTGCGGCTGAACATTCGAAGTTCGTTAGCGTTCACGACGTTTAGACACTGCTGACAGAGGCTGTGTCAGGGCCGTTGTTATTCTGTCTTGATGAATGCCTTGATTTCATAACCCACTGGTCCTTCACTTTGTCTCCTCCCGACAGCAGCAATACAACAGGCTAAAGCAACTTGAAAATTATTTGCATAAAATCGAATTTCATAAATAAAGCAAAGTTAAAACTTAACCAAGCACATTTATTGATTTATAGTACACGCTGCGCACGTCTGTGAAAAGTGACTCTCTGATGATGGCTATGATGGGTAGCCGAAACATGTAGGAGTAAAAAGAGTTGTTGTGCAGTGGTTGGTAATACAAACTTATATATATATATAACAAGGAATCCTGCCTGCTTCATTCTTGGCTTTTTAGCGCGTACATCAATAAAATGAGGACGCAGTAACAAGCATGTATGGACGAAAACAAATTGAGGCAAAAGGTTTTCGCAAAACCTCATGGAAAGAGATGGCTTGCGAGATGGTGGGATAGTTGAAAGATAATAAAAAAATGGGCCTAAAAGGGGCTAGCTAGAATAAAATAGCTGATCTAATTTCAGACAGCCATGCTATTGATTCTAATACGACACCAATTTTGTGAAATATTCACGTATGTAACGTTTGAACTGCCTTCCACAGCCATAAGTTATAGCGCACCTGGTTCAGCAACGCGTCATAAACGCGTTCTACACTTTCGCAAATCTTTAGTAAACTGCAGATACTGGGATTATTAAAATGCCACGGAAACCCGTTATTATGACTTGGAAATGGATGGCTCTAATCGTAGATTGTTTTATTTCCAACACGTTCTATTTGAGTGAAACAGGACACACAGAATCAATAGAGTGAATCCCCGTGCTTCATATCGCGACATTAAGCCCGCAACGGTTTACATTTCCCCTCCAGTTCTCACACAGCCGCGATGTTTATAACCAAATCAGCAGACAGTCTTGTCACCAGTGGCGTGACAATGCACCTGAAAATATTACAGTGCGAGCACTGACCGCTGACCTGGTTGGTTCCTAGCTTCCACACACCTCCTCCTCATATGCTTCGACCACTCATATTTTCTTCCTATCATTAAACGTGTTACGCTACGTTTAGTATTAAACACTGCGTACGTGGACAACACAAAAACGGTGGACAAATAGCTTGTGTTGCATTTTAATGCAAGTGATTTTCTTCTGCTAACCAAGTCACTAACAACACTAACGGAAAGCAACTAAATAATAGCTACGCTCAAGTCAATGAATGAACTGTGTGACTAAAGTCGATAAAAGTGGCTCAATTCAGCTACTGTGACTACATTAATTCAACTTAAATTTGTTGCAGTAAGTGACCAAATGCACTGATTTCGAATATGGTAACTAAAGTTAGGAAACTCGATAAAGTAGCCAAGCTAAACAACTAATGGGTCAAAAATGAATTTACTGAACCCCTTTATTAAAGCGACTAAATAATTAACTGAAGTAACAAAATTTAAGTCGAGTAGGCAAGAAGAATTATTGTAAAAAATCTAAATTAAGTGTCTAGAATAAGCAACAGTTCAATTGAAGTCAGTAAGTCAAAGTACTTGTATGTAATGTGATTCATCTCAACTGAAGAAAGTGTGGTCAAACAACACAACTGAACAAGTAGCCAACCCAAAGTAAATTAAATTACCTGAAATAAAAGAATTACGCCCAACTAAGTAAACCGGTAACGTAACTGGCTAACCAGCGGGCTCATTAAGTAAGGCATGGTCTCTCCAAGAACGCACGTAGGCAGATTTTGAAGGATTACTAAGATTTCGTGGAAACAAATTCATTAGTGTATCACATATACCTCCACTGAATCTATCTAGAGACAGCTGAAGCCAGTCCACATTGTGATTCATTGTTTCTTTCAGTCTGCGTTAATATTATCGTTTGGTTTACGCCTAGTCTCCGATGTGAACTAAATATCGTGGCGAAGGTGATACTGAGGAACAGATACGAACTAAAAGGCACAATATTACGCCAAAGATGTTAACTTATAGCGTCTGAACGGGACTATTAAATAAATCCTTACTGAATCATAAAACTTTCAGACGGAAATGCTTGTATTTGCGGCTACTGTCATCATGTTCACACCACTGAACAAAAACACATGCATGTGACTGGAAGGTTATGCACTGCAGTTTAGTAGTCTCCCAAGAACAACTAGCAGAACTAATGATTATTAATTACAAACGTTTTGAATGTATCGGTAGAAACGAAGAAATTCGGCTTAGTAGGTCTGCATACCTCTAGGTATATTGCCCGAGCCCAATTATGAAACATAATTAGACTACATGATACTGCAAATTGAACATTTATGTTCAGTAGGTAACACTGCATTGCCAGCACCTGTTTCATTCGTGACTCACTGCAATCGAGCCTAGCTCGGAAGAGAAGTATCCGATCTTTCTCTTACTTTACTTTACTTAGCCCGTCCCTCTTCTACCTGCTTGTTCACAGCAGGTGTCGAGGGTTTTGTGGTCTCATTTGATCACATTCAAACACACATCACAGTCGGTAGGACTCCTCTAGAAGAGGGTTCGGCCAGTCGCAGAGACCTCTACCTGACGACACAAACACTGTACAAGAGACAAACATCCATGCCCGCGGTGGGATTCGAAGCCACGATCCCAGCAAGCGCTCGGCCGCAGACCTAGGCCTTAGACCGCGCGGCCACTGGGATCGGCTTTCTCTTACTTTCCAGCCCAAAATTTCAAATTACGCTTTTAAGATCACCACCCTGTCTGTGTATTCTTGCGTGTGTGTCGCCGTTTCAACTCCCCCCCCCCCCCCCATTCAACTTGCCGATTTTTACACAACTTGGTATTAACATTATGCCAGTTCAAGATACGCAACCCAGTACCTTCCAGCACCTTACAAGATGTAATAACACTATGGCGGACGAGCAAATTTGTTCGGAGTAGCAATACGGTTGATACTAGCGCTAATTATTTTTAGATTTTGAAATTATTTATGTTAAAATATGATACAGAGGGGCAGTCCACGTGCTATATTTCGATTATAAAAAGATCACTTGTTATATATTAATATAATATGAATAATATTACCGATATTACAACCAAAAGTTGATTTTATTAATCCACTTTCAAGTTCTTGTGCGTCGTACACACGTATGTTCTTTTCTCAGAAAAATACCTTTTGGAAAAGGAAAAGACTTTTGGAAAACAGATTACTATCTGACTAATTTCACAACCGCTTTCCTGATTTCGTAAAACCTGTAAACTTAATACTGCTAATCTGGAAATGGTGTCCGTTACCATCCAGTTAATGGCGACAAGAATCTTACATTTCAAACACGTAATAAGAATCGGTACATATAAGACAAAACACGAATATTTTTATACCCTCAGTTCTGAGCGTATTCTGTAAACTCCACAAAACTACATTCTCCAGTCTCGTCCACATTGCATCAGAGGTTATGATATTTTAATCAATTCAAATAGGATGATTTTGAAGAATAAATTGACTCTTATATCGACATAAAAATCTGTCTTTCTTCTCTTCATGCTGTTCTCTCCATTTTACCTCGGTAATGTAATTATCTTTATCAGAACTCTTGCAAGAGTGGCCTTGACTGTCTGGATGCCTTCCTTGGGGGGTGTGAAACTCCACCCTTTGTCTTGGTCGAGGACAACTCTTTTCAATCGGATTCCAATGTTCGTTGCTTGGCTTTCCACTCGATAACGAACACTGCTGCATTTCCTAAGTATGTTTTCAAGAAAATCTAATTGGGTATCAGTGTAGCGACGGAGGATAACAAATCTGTGCAGGGTAACATAACGTCGGAATTGATAATACCGTCGGATAACGAACACTGCTTCTTCTTCTGACTAAATATTCAAGAAAGTCTAATTGGATTCATATACTAAAGGCTTAATGCTTGCCATTCTATCCTTATTCTGTCCTGGTGTAGCAGTCAGAGTTACGGGCTACGAACTGAAACAGAGGGCGAATAAATGAAAGGGAGTGAATAGCAGCGATATTTCAGTCGGTATGGCTATCTCAGGCTTTGTTGCAGAAGTTACAGAATGTGCGCATTTAGCGACATCATAACTTCAAGTGTACAATCTGTAACAGTGGCACAACGGAAGGGTTATCTATGAAAACTCCGCCAGAGATGGGGTTTGTCAAAATTCCGTGTTGGAATATGATTTTATCATAGCATCAAAGTGCAATATAACATAGACTCGGAATGGCTAATATGTCTTGTAAAAAGCCGGGATATCTAAGAAGGGTTTTGTGCGAGTTTCGAGGTTTACGACAGAGGTTTAAGCCGGGATTCCAATCTTCTGGGATGTGCCGCTATTACGCTGCGTCAGTGGTTACCAATGTCTGGAAGAAATACGTCGCCTTCAACTTCAGAGCTTCCAGGTCCGTTAGGTCCCATGGAACCTGAAAACTTTGAATGCGAAGGCAACACGTTCCTTTGAAGTGTCGGGAACCACTTACCCAGCGACGCAGTGTCACATCCCAGAAAACCAGAATCCAAGAACATGGAGATTATAGCTGTCGTAGGATTCAAGATAAAGGGTCTGGAACGTGTATCTAACCACTTTCCTCTAGATACTGCTTCAATTATAAGGGATTTTCACTTCCAGTGCCATTAAAATCCTCGACATCCTTACGTTCAGACACAGAGACATCGTTGCCTGTATTACACTCGAAATAGCATTGCATATGGCCAGACCACTCTACATGTCAGTTATACGTCCTTTGCAAAGGACAGTTTATCACAGATCCAAAATAGAGACTCATTATTAAATAGTTTTTGTGGATATATTTTATATTATTAAATGATTGTAGTTCCGAAATTTAAGGGTGTTACCAAAACGCCTTTGTGAATTCGACAGGATGCGAGATAAATAATTACATTCTTTAATGTAGAGGTTATACACGTATATGCATATATATGAAAATGTTGACAGAACATAAAGATATGAACAGCATCACTAACACAGATAGGGAGACTGTAGTGCAAATAACAGTGTAGATAAGCGGTGTTACGTTTTGTAAGCTGTTTGTTCACAGTATCCGGGGATTGACATAAAAAATCGGAATAACACCTGCATTAAAGCTACCTTGCGTCAAAATCCTAAAAACGTCTATTTATTTCTCAAATTCTTGTGATGGATTAACATATTTACCTCTTATAATTTTTGTGTAATACGATTTGAAACGTAAATTCCTGTAAAGAATTTATTATTAAGCACCCTCCTCCAAAATATAAGCCGACTCATTCCAAGTTTATGAAGAAGGCGGTAATAAAATGACTTATGTTTTAACACACAGTGCTAAAAGATGCCGCCATATTGTACATACTTTAGCACATTTAACGAATATTTGAAGGTCTGGGACACAATCTCGAAGTAAGATTTTTTTCCTCCTTCATTTACAATGTAGTACGACAAAAATGTCATAATATTTTAAACATTTGGCAACTTTTGGAGACGTAAATTATTCTACTGAAAGGTAATGTTAAATTATGCATTTTTATTTGGAATTTTGTTTAGAAGAGTAAAAGGCGACAAACATCTTTGAGACACCCATGATTAAGCGCTTGTACCAAACAATTTGAAACAACTATTTTTATGAAAGTATTTACTACATTATCTGTTTTGATCCTTAGAGTTTCGTTTAGAAATCAGAAAGACGAAAAACAACTAAAACAACATTTTGTACAACATTACTTCAGAACTAGTTTTTCTGAGGACTAAATCTTAAGCAAATAAGCTTTGTTCTCTACACATTGTTTGTCACGATACGGCTACAGAGTGAGAAATGCAGACATTAAATTCAAAAATTGTCATATCATGTAGCAAACAAGAAATAACTCTTCTGCTAAACTTCATACCTGTTGTTTCTTCGACGCCCCTTTTTTCTGTATGATTATAGTGACGACCAATTACTCTTAATTTGAAAGAAAGCATGCATCTGTGGATAATTTAATGTATCATAACCCAATTAAATTTCTTTAGCAAGGCTTCGTGCTCACAAATGTTACACAGATTCTCCACCGCACCGAACCTTCTTCATACACAATATAGCAATATGATTTGTTTAAGGTTCAGAATTTTTCTGGACGTGTCTGTTCGACCAATAGAAGCTCTGAGCTGCATTAATTCTTAATACCTTGCCAAGCTGAATAGCTTCTACTGCGAGATGGATCAAATACAGGGTACACACAAAAGAATGGTGCGGTTTCAAAAGTTAACAAGAAATTTATTTCTCATCTTACACGGGCACAACGTACACCGTCAGCAGCGGCAACTGTCCAAGTTTCTCATGCGTTACTCACAATCCTTCAATGTGTGCACCCTGGGTCACACGACACACATCCACACGGTAATCAAATTCATCCCAGACTCTGTGTAGCATGTCCGCTGTAATGGTCTGCAGTGCATGCGATATCCGATCACGAATTTCCTTGAGGGACATGGGCAATGGTGGTACGTAAACGCTGTCTTTAACGCTGTTAATAATCTAACTGATACCACCAGTTACATATGCTTCTCAAGGCGTGCACAACGACGGCACTACTTCACTTTACACATCAAAAAAGCGAAGAGTACTGACATACTGACAAAACGACCAAATTAGCCCCAGTTATTTAGGCGCGGTTTTCTTTTTTGCAAAATTTTTTTCCTCCTGTCATCTTTTGCCATTTACTGCAGATAACATGCCTTCGTTTTTATTTTATCATATCCATGTGACTGAATTATTATGGCACAAATGAGCGCTAGAAAAGTTCGTAACATCGGAAGTGTACAAGCCTATTGATATTAAAGCTAATTACAACTAGCCAGATGTGCTATTCTGTATTTTGCTTAGTGCTTACAATATCGAAAGGCATTTTAAGTGCAATTTGATTATCTAAATGACATCTAGCCCCTGTCAAATTTCAATTTTTTGCAAGACTAATTGTTTGTTCAAGTAAATAATTTCTAAATTAGCTAAATACACAACCTTCACAGTCGTAGCTCTGTAAGTTTAAATTTGAAAGAATTAATATCATTAATCATTAAATTATTCAGCAAAATTTTAGTGTTAAAAATCATATCTGGTGATACGGAATCCTTAAAGTGTTTATGGCAAAAATACGTAATACTTGCCAATTAACATTACAGCTGCGGCAACTGATTCACATTCGTTTACAACGGAATAACTGCAGACAAGTCGGTGAATTATACATTGGCCGCGTAGCGCACTTAATTTTATTCCACATCATATTGGAATTTATTTTATCCAAGCCAACATACTTAGCTGAGTCTAACTTACCCCAAAGTTCTGATCAACCAAACTGTGATTACTGAGTTCAAGCGGCAAGTTTCTGTCACGTAGTCGGAACACAATGAGTTAGGCTCTTGAATGAAACACTAATTATCCTGTCCGAGATCTTTCGTGGTTTTCCTGAGTTACTCCATACAAATTTATATTCCCTCCTTAGCATAAAACACGGCCGTTTAGGCCATTTCATCATATTTAATATTTCTCTATCCTCATTAACGATAAGCGACACCTGTAAGTTACACAGCGTGCTTAAACAATCTACCTACCATTTGCAGTTTCTTCC
>BLKM01009244.1:0-20587 GCA_013340265.1 Coptotermes formosanus | reverse complement strand
TACTTACGAAATATGCTTGACACAAAATCTTAAATGCAGCGATCCTTTCTTTTTGTGGTCTCTGTAGGGTGGTTCCTCATACAGCTGCATCTGACCACTTGTGTCATGGCCAGGACTAAACTGTGCATTTGCCTGTGTTGGTATTATGGTTGGTAGGAAATCAAACGTGTATAATGGGTCTGTTTTAACTGACGAATATCGCTCGTCCCTTCCTATCACAACTCTGCTGTGTGTGTGGTAAGTCAGCTGAGTGTGACACATTGATGCGATAAACATGCAGACAGGAAGCAGGGCTGTGGAGTCAGTACACAAAACCTCTGACTCCGACTCCCGAAATTTTAAATCTCCGACTCCGATTCCAGCGTAGAAGCTCAGTATGTATTCATAATGGTAAACCTACTAAAATGGTCAGTGGTATCATAAGACATTTCATCACCACATCATGAATCATTGGGCTTCTTTTCAGACTAATAACATGTATTTAAGTATAAGTCTAATAGTTATTGTAGCTAGTAGATATGTAAGATTTTATATTGAGGTCGGAGTCAGAGTCTGTATATTTTTCCGACTCTGACTCCAACTGCACCCAAAATTCCTCCCAACTCTGACTCTGACTCCACAGCCATGACAGGAAGTGGTAGCTGATAGTTGCAAATCAGATAACCATATACTGTGTAAACCAGAAACATAACCAATGCTGAGCCAGAACAGTGAGCTTTCTGCTTCATTAATGCTGGGATATAATCTGCATAATTTGGACAGTATGTTTCCTTATCTGTTGCCCCTCCTTCACCTCTGATCCCCCTGCCTTTTACTCCTAATGGCTGTTGAATGAACCACATTGTACCAGTCATTGTACAGTTTCATCTTCTTTGCTGGTCATTGTGTTTGGAAGAGGAAGTGCCACATAAAACACATTGCTGAAGAAAGGATAGAAGAGATGGGAAGACAAGGAAGAAGATGTAAGCAGATACTGGATGACCTTAAGGAAGAGAGAAGGTAGTAAAAATGGAACGAGGAAGCACTGGTTTTTACTGTGTTGAGAGCTCGCTTTGCAAGAGGCTGTGGACCCGACACAAGACAGACTACATGATGAACTTAACCTTTTAAAGCCTAGCGGTAACTTTACATACGACCAGGCTTAATATTAAAAAATTGTACGTGGTGCCCAAATTGCGTTTATGTGTTTTGTATGGATCTCAGAACAAACAGCAACTTTTGCCTTATAAAACATTAAGAGATTGGTTCTTATAACCGAAGTGTAGAGTGTTTACAGCGCGGTACGCACTGAGTCCTTATATAAAACAGATACGCGTCGTCTTTAAACGGCTAAAAAATTCTACATGGTGCCCACATTGCCTTTATGTGTTTTGTACGGATCTCAGAACAAACAGCAACTTTTGCCTTATAAAACATTAAGAGACTGGTTTTTATAACCGAAGTGGAGAGTGTTTACAGCGCGGTACGCACTGAGTCCTTATATAAAACAGATACGCTTCGTCTTTAAAGGGTTAACCTACACTAACATTTTTGTGTCACATGAAGTTGCCTGGCTGCAGCAGTGCTGTGTTGAGGACATACAAATTCAAACACTCATTTTAACTTCTGTCAGTGCATTTTCAGCATAGTGTTGGTATTTTATAATGGCAGGTGGGCTTATGGTATCAGAATGTGCTTTGTCTGCCCCCTCCAGCTGTGAGGTGTTCCTATGTATAGTACTATCATATGGCAGAAATCTGAAGGAATGGGATACTGAAGCAATAGAGCCAGTTTTCGTGGTTTTCTGCAAAACTAAGTTAACACTGTCAGTATTGTGACTGGACTGTAGGCTGAACAACCAGAGTGTGATTGCAGGGAATATCAGGGGTGTTTCTCATTGTTGTCATGATCAGAGTGGCTGTTGTGGTCCACCCAGCCTCCTATAATGCATGCGAACGGCTCGTTTCTCGGAATGATAAGATGGTTGCATGTGCATCTGACTATTGATATCTGTCGATCGTGAGGTCATAAAGGAAGTCCTATGGATGTGAGATGACAGCATTCAATGCTTCCCACTCTGTGCCTACTGTTGTTTCCTTCCACCTTTCTAATGTATGTTAACCAGCCCAGAATGCTTGCCAGTAGCAGAGTTTGTTACATACCAGCAAACAGAATGGTGGGATAATGGAATGGAATATGGGGAAGTATGCTGGATGAGGAAGCATAAGAGTTTAGTGGAAATGTGGCTGGGGTGTTTTAGTCTGTGGGACTTATTTCCTTGGCAGTAGTGTAGTGTTAAATTTAAGAATGCTTGGTGCTATACTTTGCTTTCCCATACGTGTTCACGGCATGATGCTTAATCAAGCACCCTGTTGACTTTGCTTAAAAGAAGTTGTTTGGCGAAGTACTATATGAAGCTAGGCCTTGAAAATTTTCCTACGATTTCACTATCTCACCCTCTCCTGCTAAGCTTTGTGCTGTTTCTAACAGCTTATACCTGAGTGTTGTATGTGTAAAGATGATTTGTTAGTCTTTCTGATGTTGACTGTTTCTGAATTACAGATAGAGCGTCAAGCATTTGAGTATACAGTCAATCAACTGAATGCCATTTATGCAGAGGCAGAGAAAGCTGGCTGTAGTACGTACTGTGAGGGTTGCATGGCATGCCTCACAGCATACCTCATATATATATGTACAGAAACTCACTATGAGAAGGTAGGAATATTTGTTGTATTCCTCTGGGACTCTTTTGTTGGGGTGGGTAAAGCTGTGGAGCATGAGGCTGACCAATTAACCTGCATCTAATGTCAGAATTAACCCTTTTCTGATGGATTAGCTTCCATTTCACCAGTTGCAAAAGATGGAGTTTAATTTGGGTCTTTTAAAAAATTATGTGAATGGGGCAAGGTGAAACGAAACAAACTACTTTTACCTTCAATCTGATTTTTTTACATTTGTATAAAGACTTCTGAAATGCACATCCACATCATGTTCAGCTTGAGAAAATTTCACAGCATATGTTTAGTTTGGTAGTCTTTGAAGCAAGTAATGTGCCATCACACTTTGCACTTTTCACGCTTACAACTTGTTTGCAAATTCAGTCTATGTGCAGAACACATGGGGCATCTTAGCTGATTGCCCTTTACCAGCCAGTGATCATTTGGTCATCTGTTTTTGTTGCTGCAACGATAGGTTGAACTTGATGCAGTGTTTCTGCTTATTCCACACGATTTCTGACCATTTGAGTTGTGAAATCTTAAGTGAGAAATATTGGTGCCACAAGGTGAAAACAGGATCCAGCTACCCAAAACGGACAGGTCTGGACCATTCGAATGTACACTGACTCATCAAAGAGCTATCTGCAATTAGATCAAGTTTACTGATTTACACCATGTGCTGCTGTAGCTTTCAACACTGGTGGGTTTGACATTTATGCCATGTTCATGTTTGAAATTTTATTCAGCTGGTGGCTGGTGTGTATTAGTAAGTGTACTTATTTTTTGTCCTTCTCTACCACTGCAGTTGAAGTTTCCTCAGCTTCTGGCTTATTTTTAGTGTCTTGTGTACAAAATTACATGGCATACCCTTGCACCTTAGACAGAGAGTAACATGACAGTTTATTTCTCTCACAGTAAGTTCTTCAAATGAAACAGGAGACAAAATTGTCTGCGAACAACCTATGTCCAACCCCTTCCCCTTTCCTCATATGATCTCACACATTTGTGTGTGTCACTGTCATTTTGTAAGTTGCAGTCTGGGAGTCTCTACCAAGATAAACCTTAATTGTCGCTTGTGTAGCCCGTCATATGACATAGACTGTAAAGTTTGATGTTAAAATGCTCGTACTTCTTAGGTTTGTACTGTCTGAAAGTTACTGAACCTTGGAATATCACAGTAATATAATCCACTACCAAGTGTTTTGGGGGTTTTAAATTTAGGAAACAAATCATTCATCATGTCAAAAAGTGCTCTCACCTTCCGTAGTCTGTCATAGCCCATATCAAATATGTCGGCTTTGTCGATGTTGTTAGAGAAATGTCAGAAGCATGATATATGAACATATCAATCACATTTTATGCTGTTAACTGTAAAACTGTGAGTGAAATTGTTCAAGTTTAGTCCAGTACTCATTCAGACTGTCTCTTATGTCATATCCCATATTTAAAGTTACATGGCCAAGAGCAGGAGCATGTTAGATGCTGTCACATCGGGAAAGAGGGAAAGATGAGAATTGTCCCATGTCCCAGAAGTCCAAGTACTGTCGGTAATCCTTGTCTCTTTGTTCCATCAGCGGCTGCATGACTCCTGTGATATGAAACATTAGCACACTGAGAGACGTGCTGTCTTAGTCCATAGACGGGGTGCCATTTTTTGTTGACACAACTGGGAGTGACAGTGAATGGGTGGACAGCTTTGCATTGTCCTTGCAGAAGTTCCCAGTTTGAGTCCCAGGTTGCAGATTGTCATCTTCACTTCTCCTTTATCTCCTTGTGGCACCCTTACTTCCACATCACTTAGCTTGCTGCTGTATCCATTAGAATTAGTGTCTAGAGCCAATTTCCTTTCAATTTTAGCACTGCTAAGCTCTCCTTTGGTAGCCATGACTCAAACAGAACAGTTGCTTCACACTGCTGATACAGGGAGTGTGGTAAAAGCCCCGTTCATTTGCACTGTATGATGGAAGATGACTGTAGGTGATGTTCGGTTCTTGTTCACACTGCATTTCAACTGAAGTTGCATTTCAGTGGCAAAGGGTTAAAATTAATACCATAACTGATAAATTACATGGATTTTTCCTGAGACTAGTCCAGTTGAGAGCCATTCTGTATCCTCTCTCAAAATGTCTGTGTTAATGGTTGAGTCATTATGCTAGAATTGCGTTCAGTAGTCTCCTTCTGCAGCTTGTGTAATATGTGTTTGTTTTTGAAAGTGGAAATGTTGCTGTCTTCTGGTGATTTATTATCAAAATACTGATAGATATTTGTATATTTGGTACTAATGACTGGTTGGTATTAAACCCAGAATTCTTTCTGCTACTAATCTTGCATGCTAACAAATAGATGATAAGGATAATGCAGCTTATCACCAGTGAAGTTTCTTTGTTTCAGTCACTTGCAATGAGAACTAGAGATCGTGTAAACAGGAGAACATTTTACACCAGTGGTGCACATCCTGTGGCCCTGGACTCTTTCCTGAGTGGCCTATGGAGTCTTTAGTAACACATAATATTAACACAGTAAATTTATTAATATTATGTTTTAAAACCTTGGTGGCACTTCACCAAGTCACTCATGTCTGACTGGCCTGCAGTTAAAATGGTTGCGCACCAGTGATTTATCCATCGAACGGTTCATGTAATAGCCTAGGAATGATATTTGAATGTGATACGTATTTTGGATTCATTTAAGTTTATTATGTGAAAGTTTTATTGTGCTTTATTTCAATATGATCTGAATTTTTCAGTGCCTGCGGAAGGTAGCGAAGTTCATTGTGGAGCAAAATGAGCGAGTATATGCACCCCGAGGTCTCCTCATCACAGATCCAACTGAGAGAGGCCTTAGAGTTGTATCCTTATTTTACTAGTTTAGTATCATCATTAGATGTGTGTAGTCATAGGAATCAGGTATTTTAATAGATGCCACAGCATAGATATTGCTGTCTTCTACATGGTGATGGAAGTGGAACTAGCCTTTGAAGCACAGTTTGTTCTGACAATGGACAGTGTCCAACAAAAGTAATCAAACAGGTATTTTTGATTAACCCATTGAGTCTATTCTATTCAGTGCTATGGCCCAGTGTATCCCATGGCCCCCCTTTATTTGGGTTTCTAAGTGTTATTTGTAGAAATATGGTAAGACTCGTCATATGGGGAATCAGCCCGTGAAAGATCATGTACCTGTACAGAAAAATTCTGAACCAAAAATTCCCATGCTAGAAGACAGTACACACCTTAGAGGGCATGGCCACCATAATTAGTGATTACCGTTTCACAGTGAAGTATTGGTGTGGTATGGTGACCCTGTCTGGTCAGGTATTTTCACATTACACGAAGTCCTCATTTAACATTGGTGTTACATTCCTGAAAATCATAACCTAGAGTGGAGCAACGTACAGTAGAGAAATTTTTTGGATGAGAATTAATTAAAATACCCAAGGGTCTGGTGGCTTTGCCAGCAGCAAGAATAATTTTGATCTCAGTATGGATAATAAGCAAGGACTTCCTTGAAATTTGGGTTAAGTTTACTGAATGGATTTGGTGGTAGCACATGACAAGCATTTTGAAGAGAATAAGAAATAGCGTTAGCTCTGATTTTACCCAGTTGTCAATATGATGCTAAGAAAATGCGCAAGAGATTTCAGTATATCAGTTGACACATAATTCTGCCATGTTCTGCCAGGACTGCCAAACAAAAATACGAATATTTTCGTTGTCATCTTGAAGTGTTAAAAGCACAGTTTATTTTCTCAGAGGAGACTGGTGTAACAGTTACTGCCTAGATTTGTATTTATGAGTTAACCTAGTTTCAGCTGTAACAAGACTACTGCTTGTCTTGCTTGGATTCCCCACCCCCAATACAATTCTAAGCTGTGAGATTTGAAGTTTTCACAGCAGTGTTTCTGAAGTTTCAGGTCTTCTGGGATGTTACATTATTTCAGCTGATAAATACCATAGTTACAGCTTGACACTATGAATGAAGACGCTATGATTCTTTGAAACATTGATTAACTGTTTACCAACTGACATGGTGCTGCATCCCAGAAGACTTGAACCTTAAAATTCTAGGTCGTTGTCAGATAGTTAATGATTCCCTCCTTCCTTGTTAGTTCACCAGTTTACTATCTGAACAAGCCCTGTGTAACCTCAGCACTTGAAATGGCACAATTCCTGGTGCCTTACACTACACCTCATTCTGCAGCATTTTTGCAAAAAAGATAAAAAAAAGATGAAGTTCGCCCTGTAACATGGCATGAAGGCACAGAGGGGGAGTAGAGGTATAGCTCTACTGTTTCTTTAACCTTGGCACTAGATGGGGTAGGTGGTCAACACCATGCCCCAGATGCTTTACCCCCGTGAAAGACCCTGTTCCCATTGTATGAGAGTCTGGGTTGGCCCAGGGGCCATCGTGGATGGTGTGGAATATCTCGCCTTCACCTGGGTTCAAACGAGGGCTGTGGAGTCGGTACACAAAACTTCCACCTCTGACTCCTCAATATTTAAAACTCCAACTCCGACTCCTTCATAAAAGCTCAATATATATTAATAACGGTAAACGTATGAGACATTTAATCACCACCACATGAATCGTCAGGCTACTTGTAGACTTGTAACCTATATTTAAGTATAAGTCTAATGGTTATTGTAGCTATCAGGGCTCTGGAGGTGGAGTATCTAGTTAAGATTTTGTATGGAGGTCAAGAGTTGGAGTAGGTACATTTTACCGACTCCAACTCCAACTAAAATTCCTTCTGACTCCAACTCCACAACCCTGGTTCAAATCCCGATCCACCCACCCTGTAGTGAGTCGGTATACTGACCATACTATCCTGGCCCACAGAGTATTTTTGCAATTTGATTTTATTTTTGAATCAATATTTTGTTATTGCGCTTCATTACTTCTTCTCCTTCTATTACGTGACAGCCCATATCAGGCCCTGACCTCTTTAATAGCTCACCACCAGATATCCCTATCCGCTACTAGTCTCCTCCACCCTGTTATATTTAGCAGCAACGAGAAGTCCCTCCTGATGTCTTCCCATCTCAGTCGTGTTCTTCCCATAGGTCTTCATGCATGAATAATATTCTGCCATTCTGTGATACAGTTAGCACATTCATGTTACGTTGCTTTACCCAAGGCTTCTCTTGAATCTTCAGAGCAGTCCTTTTTTCAGGGAGTGGGGGTATTAGACCGACACACAGCCCCCCTCCTTTTTCCTGGGCTGGGACCAGCAAGGAATCGACAACAGGGACTTTGGTGGAGTTACACAATGTTACACTTACTGCATTTGCCTTAACTCTTGTGCAGATAGAGATCTCAATACTAAATGAACCAGCAGCCACTCGGACGTGACTCTCTCTTTCAGAGTCTACAGAAGAATTTTTTATGTGAACTGTTTGTCAGCCTGATTCCCTTATATTAACGACAAAGACAGGACAATATTATACATATTGGAGTTTCCCTCTGTGCAAGCAGCTTCAGACGTTGTCAGGAATTTTTTTAAAAAGAATTATATGTGCAACTCCCTTACTTAAACAAAATTTTTTATTCTGGTGGAAACCTCGTGACAGGAATCCAAGATCTTCAGATTAATTTGAAGGGGAATGATTGAATGATACTTAATGAAAAAAAAGTGGGAAGGTTTATATTTTTCCTTCACAAATCCTGATGCCATTCTTTTTTATATATAAACTGCATGACCGTGTGTAACACTGTAGACTAATGACTTGGTTTAACACTGTCTTGTCCTCTTGTCACTTGGCTTCTGACGTTGCAATTTGACCACGCTGGCACGTTGTCAGAAGCCATCTTGCCCCACCTACAAATTTCCTGCCATGTTACGATCACATGGTGAGTGTTGTGCATACTTGACATTTCTCCTATTGCTTCACATGCAAGAAGAACAGATGGCAGTTTTGTTTTTTGTGACATCAGAGTGCATGTGTATGTGTGTGTGGGGGGGGGGGGGGGGTGGCGGGGTTAATTTTCCATGCAGATTAATTTATAGGTGGCAGAAGTAAGGTCTGTGTTTATTGACCGTTGTAAACAGAGTACAACTACTTCATTGCATTAGAAATGGCTCAAGAACCATAAAGGACAAAGTGGATGGGTGGTTGGTGTCTTGGCAAAGTGCTGGATGTCTCAGTTATGTCACTTCATAACACTTTCTGTGTTCGTTGCTTAACAGGCTATACCCCTTTTCATATATTTTTCATATTAACATATAATATCCATTCTTAAAAGACACATATATTTAGCTTTAATAATCTGCAGTTTGAAAGTGGTACCTTTCACTGATATTGATAAAAACAAAACAAATTCAAATCAGAATGTTTACGTCCAAAAAAGGTAACTTGTGTGCTGTATGGGAACAGTTCATTTGGTTTGGAAAGAAAAGAGGGTGTGACATTGTCTGTAACTGTGACCACTAGCATCTTTTGTTGTGCACCACCAATCTACAGCGTCTACGGGTTTAGTACAATATGTTAAGCATTTGAGATTTTTGTAATGACATACTCTGACATGTGATTATTTCAGCAGTGCAGTAGCTGAGTGACACAGTCAGGTGCTGCTGAATGTGAAATGAGGTTGATGATGTATTGAATTCAGACTTTAGAAGTGCATTTGGTACAGTGATGGAAGAAGGTGGCTATTAAATGTAGACTGCATGGAACACTGACTCTTCAAATGTTCCAACCCTTCTTTTTACTTCTTCCATGCTACATATGGGCTTCTTGTTCCTCACCTTGTTTTGGCTTATTTGAGAGTTCATACATGTTTATTTTCTGTATGGAATTCTGTGTACATATGAGCGTGAGTAGTGGTGTATTGTGAGGCAATGATGCTTCTTCATCTGACCTCATTCTGGGTTCTTGTATATTTGGATTTCTCTTGCTATTCGATTTAAATATTATAACTTACAGACTACTTCACTTGAAGCAAAACTTTAATTTGATCAATTCTGATAGTACATAAACAAATTTCAAAAGTAATCTTATTATGTAATGGCTTTTATGTTTGAATTAGTATTCCGATCTTGGAATAGGTCCATCCTCAAGGAGAGCAATAGAATTACGCTATGAAAGGTGGCAGGAGGCATTTGGAAGTCATTTCACTTTGAAGGAGCCGAGTGGATCTCTGAAATGTTAGCAGTACAGCCAGCTTACGTGCCATTGTGCCAAAACTGAATACTGTGCAATACTGTACGCCATGAAAGCCTGCTAACATTTAACAGTGCGTTATCTACAATATCTTATATGTACAGTGCTATTTACTTCTGCTGCCATGACATATGCGCTCTTCTGAGGTATTGTGCAGTTTTGAATGGTAATCCTTTAGGTAAAAGATTACCATTCACTGCTGCATAATACCCCAGAAGAGTGGATATCTCATCAACATCATGGCGGAAGCGTGAAGTCATGGATTTTACTGCCATATTTACTTGTGTGACTTATACACTTTTTTAACTGGAAATTTTGGGTCTAAAAGTTGGGGTGCAAAAAAATATGCAAGTACTACTTTTCTGAGTAGTTTTACATGTTAGATAGAAGTTAGGAACATTATGACTGTATGATTTCGTGAAAAGATGAGTTATGTAAGAAATAAGCATGCTTTTCATTCTCCCCTGTGAATGTGGAAGAGGTCTTTTACATAAAAACACACCAGCTTACATCCAGTAGCTGTTGTCAACTAAAAGTGGGCAGTGAAAATGTGGCAGTTATTTTTTTTCTTTCAAAATTCCGTATTTACAAGCAGCAATGTGTGAATTTTGTGCATTGGAGTGCGAGTAAGTATAGTAATGAAAGAAGCTCATGAACACGAAGTTTACATTTAGGAAATATTGCTCAGCAGCGTAACCCCGGTTAGTATTGTCATGTGAAAGTTTGCTATACATGCTTTTATATTATGTTGGCTTTTCCAGGAATACAACTACTGCATAAATTGGGGCAGGTATGCACATAATACTCTACTCTTATGTATTCAGTTTGGCTACTCTTCTGTATGTTTCTTCTACATGGTTTTCTGTCCATCCTTCCTTCCTTCCTTCTCTGTTATTTTCGTATTTTTTATTTAAACGGTATACCATCGTATGAAAGTGCAGCATGAGGCGCAAAGTGGCAGATAACAAATGACTGCAGTGTTTTGGTTGCAAACACAGAAGGAAAGAGACCAGTTGGAGAGACCGTGGATTGGGTTTGTCTGGCTGTATGGCTGAGGACAGGGACCAAATGGTACCGTCTTGTGAACAGGGTAAAAAATTTTCTGCTTCTGTGAAGTGTAGGGAATGCCTTCACTAGATGAAGAACTATTAAGGTTTCAAGCAGGACCATGCTACATGGAGTTAGTAACCAGAACACAAAATTTCTTAATCATTATGCCAAACCTCATTTCCCTGGGGTGCTTTTGCAACTTTGTGATGTTACTGATGTGGTAAACTCACACAGATTCGCATCACAGAATCTTAATCCTTGTATTGCCAAATTTATTAGTTAACAGAGGAAACTGGCATAACTGAAACTGAATTTATTTTATGAAACAAAGATAAACATTTTTGGTGTACATTGGACACTAGAATTTAAAGTTGAGTTAGGTACATAGTTATACATTCTTTTTTTAATTTTGTTGTTATCAATGTGGTTTTTGAGAATCATAATATAAAATATCTAAATGTGTATACCATTAGTTAAAGATAAAACTGAAGAATCGAGGAGTCCATGTCACTTGATTTCTCAAATAGTAT
Source organism: Coptotermes formosanus (assembly GCA_013340265.1). Lineage (NCBI taxonomy): Eukaryota > Metazoa > Arthropoda > Insecta > Blattodea > Rhinotermitidae > Coptotermes > Coptotermes formosanus. The sequence continues at coordinate 9,151 of BLKM01009244.1, read as the reverse complement.
CTGGTGAAGAGTACAAATTGTGAAGTTCATCATTGCACAGGGCCCGGCATAATGCAGTCAGTATAGCGACTGGCTACTGGCTGGACGTTCTGAGGTTTGAATCCTGGCAGGAGCAAGAGATTTTCTCCAAAAATCGTCCAGACCAGCTCTGGGGCCCTCCCAGTCTCCTACACAATGGGTATTGAGGTATTGGGGTAAAAGCAGCCAGGGTTTGAGGTTAGCCACCCACCTCCATTTTATTCCGAGGTTAAGAATAGAACTGTATATCTACTTGCCCTGCATGCCTTAATGGTGTGGAGAGGGACAGCTTTACCTTTATCTTTTACATCATTGTACATCTTTTTTGGCCTCTTGTATTCCCCCTGTGAGGTCTAAATAATCTCTTAATAACCCTGTTTTAAAATAAGTTGTTTGAGATATGAGACTCCCATGCTAGGGACTGTGAAGGATGCTGTGGTTACATTACTGTAGAAGATTAAGGCAGCAGGTTCCTCCAGAGTTGGGGTAAATGGGGACCAAACTACAGCTTCACATCCCAGAAGACCATAACTCTCATCCTCAGTTGATGTTCTTTCCTTAGTCCCAACATTTCTGAACCCATTTATTTGACTTGCCACAGGATGTTGAATTAAAACTTCATGTACCCCATGGTATAAGAGCAAAACTGTACTTTCCCCTTTTTGGTAGAAACTTCATTTTTAGGCATGTTTGCAAAATTGCAAAAAGCAAGTGTTACCTTTGTCATGTCTGTCTGTCTGTCTGTCTGTCTGTCTGTCCATTTGTCTGTGCATCCATATGGAACAACTCAGCTCCCACTGAACAGATTTTCACTAAATTTGGTATATGAGTACTTTTCAAAAATCTGTAGAGAAAATTCAAGTTTCATTAAAATATGATAAGAATAATGGGTACTTTACGTAACGATGTATGTACCTTTGTGACAATATCTCACCGAATTCTTCTTAGAATGAGAAGTGTTTCAGACAAAAGTTGTAGAGAAATTCAAAACACACATTTTGTGTTCAGTAACTTTTTTTCCAAAACGTGTGCTGTTTAAGATAATGTGTAAAAGTATGGTAGAGCCGGACAGGCCACATATAACTATATAATATGGTGCATGTTCTTTTTGGGCTGGGTAGCTAAGACTGCAGACACCCACTCACAATATGTGATATCTTCTGCATTTCCGCAACAACAATGGTTACACAAAGGCGCCTCAGTGTTACGTTTATACCTGCAGTACCTGTTATCTTGAACTATATCCATGTGACGAGAGTATGACAAGTCTTCATTTCAAACAGTCTTTATTTATTCTGTGTAAAGGAAATGTTTTAAGAAATAAAGTTGTGATGACTCTTTTCAGGCATTTTCCATTTGTGTCTGACACTGTATGAAGTGTCTGCATCATGTCCCTGTTTGGGTTACCTGTACCCCTGTTTGCAAAGTACTGCCATGGGTTTAGGAACTGAATGAACAGGCTGTATTGTGCGTTATCAGATAATCACATTTCTGTGACCAGCAGCATTATTGTAGAGCTTGGTGACATCCCCTCATTTTATGTGAATGCCCAATCAGAAAATTCTAACTACTATCATTAATGGTGATACTGAGTGTTGTTATAAGAACTGATAAATCTGAGGGTTGCAAAAGGATATTGCTGGTTTAAACCACAGATATTGTGTGTCCAATATACACAATTTTCAGTAAACTCTATGGAATGATGTACCAACATAATGCTCTAATGTGACATGGTACTTCTTAATCCTCACTGCCATCGCAAAGGCACTTCCTGGATGTACAGTATGTATGTTGAACAGAAATAAATTTATAGCAACTACAGACATGCATTAACTTGGTAGGCACTAAAGTGTACTTACATTGTTTATGTTATAAACCACTGATATTGTGTGTACATGTAAAATATCAAACTCATGATGTAGACAGCACTGCATGTGAGTTCTGCATTTGCAGTACACTAGAGTGAGATTTGTTCATATACGATTGTATGCATTCTTTAATATTTATGTCCAGGAATTTAGTAAATAACTTTAGGTTTTTGTATTTCTGACACATGAACTTGGTTTTGTTTATGTGAGGCAGGTATTGGTAATTTGATTTCTTACAACAGATATTCCCTAGCTTATGCAATAGTTGCATTACTATGAGCAGGTGTGTAATTCAAAATTTTGTTACCATTTTCATTACATTCCCTTTGATTTCCATTGAAGAGCTGTTAATTTCATTATTTAACAGTCACCTTAATACCATTCATTTAAGCCATTTCTGAATCATCATTTTCTTGTTATAGACAAAAATATATTATTGTTGCTTGGTATTCACTGAACGAAGTTTGTAAAAGTCATACAAAATTGTGTTAATGTGAAATGTGTGAAAGTCATAATTATATACTTTGACAGGTGGGGTATGTCTGTGTTAGTTCCTCTTGAATGTATTAAGTTGATAATTTATACAAGGCAGCTGGAATTCCCTCTCTCTTCAGTTCCTCAGTGAACAGGTTGTACTGGACAATATGGAAGCATTTACTGATGGTACAAATGTGTTGGTGTACTGTAATGTACATTACAAACATTTTTAAAATATATTATTAATGATTTGTTACCCCTCATTGACACTATGTTTACTTATTGTTTATGTTGTTAACAAAGCTAGTCAACAGTATGCCACATAAATACAGGTATTCAGTGTTTTGATTGCGGTGAAGGTAAATGTTATTGGGTGATGGGTTGTGATACCATGTGGTTTGGTAGATGGGTAGAAGTAGTTTTGGAGGAATATATTGGCTTTGTTTGCCAAGGAGAAACCTAGCCTGAAGATGGAAGATGGGTATCAGCACTTTGAAGGAACAGACTGCTGTCATGTTAAGGGTGTGGCTTTTCTGAGGAATGTGCTGGGAAGTGGCTGTTTTTTCCAGAACATTAGTACCCACCTACTGGATTACACTGTGACGATATGTAGAAGAGTGCAACATAAATCCATTTTGTTAATTTTTAGCATGTTACAAGATATCTGAGTATGTTTGGAACATTGTAAATGCTCTGTTTTTATGTCATGTATCAATTTTAGAAAACTGTTAAATTGATTTTAATTTCATGGACTCAGTTTGGGCAAAAGTGAATGTACTCTGTAATTTTTAATACCAGATTTAATGGAATTTAATTTGATATTTTTAGAGATGAAACATGCAGTAGAACAGATGACCTCCCTGTTTCACATTCACTTCATGAATATCAAGCAAAAATGTGGGCAACAAAATGTTCTTGGAAGGATTTACACTGCCTGCTTTCCTTCAAACATTGCATTCCATTTTACAAAACTAATATTCTGATGGTTAAACCATTTAATGATTCATGTACACTAGCAAAGATATTGAGTGCCTTGTGTGTGTTGGATGTGATATCATAGTTTTTTATAATTTAATTTTTCACCTGTGTACAGTATTTCATATGGAATCTGTAGGCATGTGTATGACCTATTTCTGTACAAAATTCCACTTGCCTGTTTCCAGTGATCCATTATTTATTACCATCATAGCTTGTGGTGTGCATGTTCTATGTTCTACAAAACAACTATCTGAACAGGTTATGTGTTGTGTAGATGTATGTTTTCAAACAACACTTCTTAACCCTACTGTGTGTGGACCTAATGGCACTCTTACATTGTAAGTTTGAATTTCTGACAAGATGTTATTATTGATAGTAGATAATTAAAATTGCTGAGAGGTTGTGGGGCCTCTAGTAGTATGATGTTCATGCCAAGTTTCACAGAAATTTGTCAGGTAAAGACACAGTAATGATGGAAATAGTCAGCAGTGGACTGCTGTCTCAGGGAGCTCAGATAGCTAAGCCACAATAGTGAATGGGCTATGGGATAACCAGGGTTTGATTGATGACAGGTGTAGAAACATTTCTCTTCTCCAATGTCAACCTTAGCTCTGGGGCCCACCCAGCTTTGTATCCAGTGGGTAATTTGGGGTTGGGTGCACCAGGCTGTTTTCTGTGTGGTAAAGCAGTATGAAACTTGTCACTTACTTCCGTCTAATATGTTGAGGTTAAAAAACATGGAGCCATACTTACACTCTGCCATACATCTTCATCTCACATTGCTTAACATTTTAAAGCCTAGCGGTAACTTTACGTACCGCCAGGTTTAACATTAAAAAATTCTACGTGGTGCCCACATTACGTTTATGTGTTTTGTACGGATCTCAGAACAAACAGCAACTTTTGCCTTACAAAACATTAGGAGACTGGTTTTCATAACCGAAGTGGAGAGTGTTTACAGCGCGGTACGCAGAGTCCTTATATAAAACAGATATGCTTCGTGTTTAAAGGGTTAATTAAGCCTTGTGTGTTGCAGATTAAAGCACAGTATATTAAGATTCATATTGTGTTGTGTTGTGCTTCTTTGCCACGTTTTTGTTTTTGTCATCAAGGTGATCGGCCAAACACTTGTACCACATATGTATCCTGAGTGTATGGTGAGCGGGTTGAAGACACTGGACTCATGTTGAAGGTCGTGGGTTGAGCACACGATGTTTTCAGTGTACTGTCAACTTTGAGTACATGATGTTTTCGATATGTGGTCAACTTCATTCATTTCTAGTGAAGGTAAGACTTGGTAAATGTGTGAAATACCCAGGCTCCATCACATTTCAAAGACAGACAACCTGTAGCCTGTGCCATGGCCCAGGCAGTTAGATGCTGGCCTCTCAGCATGGAGACCTGGTCTAGTACCCTGGAAAGATCATGTTTTGTTTATGATGAAAATTGGTGTCCAGACAGGTTTCTGTCTGAGTACTTCAGTTTTCCCCTGTCAGTATCTTTCCACCAGTAGTCTGCAGTCATTCATTTATCTCTCATGTACCTCATATAATCTTTAACAGTTGACAGCATTGTTAAATAACAGGCTTATAAAAATAATCAGTGGGGTTCCCTCTGATGGTGATACCATGGAAGGCAGGCACAGGGCAGGAAGGTCAGACAGACCATGGGACATTAACTACTTGTACAATATAAGCCAAAACTGCATGGTCTTTTTGACCCTTGAAGATGAGACCACTGAGCTATCTTAAAATGTCAGGCACCCAAGTGACCCAGTAACATGACATCACATCCCAGAAGAATGGGGACTTCACTTAACAACAGAATTTGATGTCACATCATAACCCATATGTTCTGAATCCATGTAGCTCTCTATCTACAAGTATGTTAGCAGTTTCTAGTGTTCATTGCTGCCACACGAGTGAACCACAAGCCAGAGAATGGAAAGAGTAAAAGAGAAAGGGATGTGACTTTTCATTTTATTGCTCTACTTTGACCATTACCTTTATTACTTGTCACAGTAATGATCTCTAAATTAGTACATATTTCTTACTTCTTTGGTCAGGAAGGTGCTAAAAATCTGAAGAGCTCTGAAAAATTTACAGTTTTTATGCTATAGAAGAGTCTGTGCTTAACCGAAAAACAGGTAGAGAAGTCGTATTCATTCTGGGGAGTTTGACTCAAATGCAGTAATGCTTCCATTTGCTGTCCAAGTGATTTTGCATAAAGGGCCCACTTGTTGAGCCTTACAAATGGTGTAAACAATCATCGCTTATATGTACAGCATTTACAAGTGGTAATAAGGGATGTTCTTATGAATTGTGGAATTAAACAGTATTTTCTTTAATGGCAGAAAACTTCATTTCAGAACTTACATCTTCTGTCTAAAAATGTAAAGGTTAAAAAATACAAAACTATAATTCTTATTTGTTTAACCCTTTAAAGACGAAGCGTATCTGTTTTATATAAGGACTCGGTGCGTACCGCACTGTAAACACTCTCCACTTCGGTTATAAAAACCAGTCTCTTAATGTTTTATAAGGCAAAAGTTGCTGTTTGTTCTGAGATCCGTACAAAACACATAAACGCAATGTGGGCACCACGTAGAATTTTTTAATGTTAAACCTGGTCATATGTAAAGTTACTGCTAGGCTTTAAAAGGTTAAAATGTGCAGTTCATTGTAGTACTGTGAATTAGTATTTCAATTTGACAGAATTGTTTTATATTATCTAATCATGAAAAATAAAATTGGGAACATTGACAAAGTCCATAGTGATAAGTTGGGATTAAACATAAGTAACTGTCTAGTTTACAGGTAAATACAGCACTATGCAATGTAAGGGAGACAGAAATTATCTTTCTGCTGTCAGAACAAATGCTTTTTAACCTTTTAAAGCCTAGCGGTAACTTTACATACAACCAGGTTTAACATTAAAAAATTCTACGTGGTGCCCACATTGCGTTTATGTGTTTTGTAGGATCCCAGAACAAACAGCAACTTTTGCCTTATGAAACATTAACAGACTGGTTTTTATAACCAAAGTGGAGAGTGTTTACAGCGCGGTACGCACTGAGTCCTTATATAAAACAGATACGCTTCGTCTTTAAAGGGTTAATATACACAAAGATTTTAACTTTTATGAGATTAAGTTCCATGAAAACCCTCTGGGATAAAATGTTTATTTTAATTGAAATGTGTGGCGTGGTAGGTTTTTATACTACATTCACAGCTGTAAACAAACTGGCTGTAGATTGCTGTACACAGTGGCCAAAACATGTTGCAGGAGAGCATGCAGTGTTTGAGTAGAAAAAGGATTGTGATACGTGAGTTATTTATTGTGTTTATATTAAAAGCTCAACTGGGGTGTAGCAACTGAAATATATTCCTAAGTGCATGAGTGACTCTAAACTACGTGAGAAGGAATGTGCTTCATGAAATTGTGTGTGTGGTGGGTAGATAATTCAGTAATGTATATTGTTCCAGCAAGCTTCTCAAAATAATTCCTTTCAGAATGTTTACTGATAAAGACAAATTTATTTATAATTCAATACAAAGAAAGCCATTTCCAAGAATAAGATAAGGTTTCATCAGTCAGTGGCCTTATGTTAGATAAAAATAAAATAACCATCTCACTTGAAGAGGGAAGTTACATACTCAGTTTATGGGTAGATAACTTTAAAAATTTTTTTAAAATTTATTGTCATTCTAGTCTGGTCAAAATTGTACCTCTGTTGTTACTGACACATTTGTCTTCAATTAGCATTCATGGTTTCCAACTTTGTGGAAAAGTCTGATGTAATGATGTTTTTTGTCATGAAACTGGAACATTACTTGCTGCAAAAACCTCTTCTTAAATTGCACTTGACATTTTATGCTCTGTGTGTTTCTGTAGTGCAGTGATGTCGTAACTACGGTACAAAATTCCTCTGTGCAATTTTGACATGTACAGCTATTAAATATTACCAGTGTAACATGCCAGCCGGCAGTAGATGTGTCTGGGGACAGAAGTGAAATATCCACGGAAAACTCAACTTCGTCTCTAAGAACAGTTTTGAGCATTTCCATTGCCCCGCACCTTTTTGCCGGGGGGGGGGGGGGGGATTTTGGAGTCACAATTTCACTAAATGTAAAAACGGTGAACTTGAAAGGTAGCTTGATAGAGTAAATAATGTCATATAAGGAGTAACTTTTTTTATTTTTTGGGGGGGGGGGGGGGAGAAGAAATCAAGGCTCCAATATCAACTGAGCACAGGCAGCTCGCACTGGTGTCTAGTGCTGCTGTGTGGTCCGTATTGTTACATTAACAGCTGAACGTAACAACAACCACAACCACTCCTCAGCTTAGGCGGAAGGATATAAAGACATGGTATTTCTTATGATACAAGGACCAACTATAGATAAAATGTGTCACAAAATCACAAGTATTTGTGTGTGAGAACATAAAACTACCCCACATCCAGTACTGGAGTGCCCACAAATTTGCCTTAAGCGGTAAAGTTTGTTTCCTTGATGTACCCCGTTCAAATACCGATCCCGAAACTTCCTCGTGGGTTTTCTCGGTCCATCCAGTTAAATACTGGAATAATACCTTAAATTAGGTCATCACGGCTTCCTTTCACATCTTTTAAAAATAATTAATTATCGTTGGATTTTTATTTTTTATACAGAAACAGTGCAACAGAACAAGGAGGTACATGTCAAAACCGAACACTTTTCTGAAACGAATGAGGGTTACATTGTTGCGTTCTTATTCTTCCAGTGCTTCCAGCTTCGGGAGCAGTTTAATGAGCATGTTTAACTCTTTCACACCTATATTACAATTGTTTTAGTCGACATTCCATTTCTAGGTAGAGAATAATCGGATACGTAACTTTAGTTCAAAGGATGTGACAGTACTCTGAATACTAGCACACAGTTTGTTATACAGTGAATAGTATTTTGTGCAGTGTTTTTTGGTGATGTAAGAATGAACCGTATTTCATTGTAAGCAGCTTTATTGTGTGTGTTCTTCACCCAGTATTAGCAGCGTGTTTTAAGTCGAAGATAATGAAATGAGATGGCAAGGTACATTAGGCGTGATTGTGCTTGGGGAAGGCATGGGGAATTTCTGTCGGTAAACATTACTTAAATTAAAGAAGATTAAAAAATTCTACGTGGTGCCCACATTGCGTTTATGTGTTTTGTACGGATCTCAGAACAAACAGCAACTTTTGCCTTATAAAACATTAAGAGACTGGTTTTTATAACCGAAGTGGAGAGTGTTTACAGCGCGGTACGCACTGAGTCCTTATATAAAACAGATACGCTTCGTCTTTAAAGGGCTAACATGGCAATGAAAATTTTGGAAAGTAAGAACAGGACATACCTTGTGTTGTTGAGCAACTAGAAGTTTTGTAATGAAAATGTATGTTTCATGGAGTTTTTTAACGCAAGGAAGCTCGCTCAGTTTGCGGACTTACATGATTTTTTACCTTCAGTACCCAAAAGTGTGTCTGTTATTTGTCTGTGTGTGATTGTTATGCATTTATGTTTGTAACTTCTGGGCTCCCTTATTTCTTAGATCGGTGATAAGACCGTCGAAAGATATTGCCATTATGAGACATATTGAAGCCCAGAAAAGGTTAGGATCCAGTTGTGAAGGCGGGTTAACATTGGATGCATCACAGTCCGCGTGGTAAATGGGGAAATCGTGAGTGTGGAACAAACATTAAAGGTCTTAAATTCAGTTTGGAGTCGGCCCGCACCAGTGTACCACACACATACACACACACACACACACACACACACACACACACACACACACACACA
>BLKM01009240.1:0-14151 GCA_013340265.1 Coptotermes formosanus | reverse complement strand
AAAACCTCCTACATGTTTCGACCCTGCTGGGCCATCTTCAGGGAGAATAGTCTTCACATTCACACTTAATTGTATAAGCGCAACCATAGTGTATCAAGACTCTTCTCCCTGAAGATGGCCCAGCAGGGTCGAAACATGTAGGAGGTTTTTAGCAGTAAAGATTATATATTTTGGTGCATTAGTTGGTGTTTATTTATTTCGTATGATGCAGTGCACGGACATGGAACATATCAAATTTGATTTTCAGTCTTTATTTATTGAGTCTTTGAGGTTCTCATGTTGGTGACTGTGAAGATTACTGTACTCGTATTCCGGTACGTGATACCGTGTAGTTTGTCAGACAGGTACCAGCGCTCAAGTCAATATTATTGCTTTCGTCTTCAGGATAGACCTCTCTTCTACTTTGGTGGCGGTACTCTTCACTGAGAGGGATGCAAGTGCTGAAAGTACATATATTCCAATTCCAGATTCATGTTAAGGATATTAAATAATTGCAGTTAAATAGGAACTAATTTTTATGAACATTCATTGATTCCTTATTGATTTATGTGTTTCTTCTTCGTGATGTGGGCAGTCAAGCCTGTTCTGACGTAACATACTGGTGCCATCTTCTCCGTCTTGGTGTCTGGTTTACGCTGTAACACCTGTTTCGTTTTTCATTCAACTGTCATTCTATCAAAATGTGTTTTCGCCTTTTGTCTGTGTGAATATATATTTTGTTTGTGTTGATCCTTTTCAGTCTTCCCTAATATCTTCATTCTTAATATGATCTGGTCTAGTGTAGCCTTTCATTGTCCTCAAGTCTCACCTCTACTGACCGCATCCTATGTGCCCTGCTGTCCAAGGTTCATTTTCACACAGCAAATTTAATATTGTTGGTGCTGTATGAAATGCGAACCGCGTTTATTTCCGTGACTCTTCCTCTGCTCATAAAAATCTTCTAGGGCAAAAGGACAAAGAATGTATTGCTCAAAAATAGCAGAGCATACTTTATGCAGTGCCGTCAAATTTCACTTTTGGAATTATTAAGGACCACAGACAGTCTTCTTAATCCAGCAAATTAAATAGACTGAGCGTAAAATGGTGGCGTATAATCTTTAAAATGATGCAAGACTCGTAGACATAAACAATTTTTTTAGCAGGTACATTAGGCATTTACTTTCAAATCACGATTGATAGCCATTTTCCTGACCGCTGAATTGGGCGTCCAGGACCAACAGAATGAATTCCGTCAAGTCCCGATCTTCCTGCATGTGATTTATTTTTGTTGGGGCGGGGGGGGGGGGGAGGGGGCAACAGAAAGTCTGCCGATCAAAATCAATAACATCTGATGAACTGGAACAACAAATGCGACATAATTTGCTGCTATCATTCTTCACTTCATAAGGAAAATTGTTGCTGAAGTATGCGAAAAATTCTGGAACCAATTTTGAAATCTGGCATTAAATGAGTATACAGACTTACAGCTATACAGCATTTCCCTTAGGAGACACAGCCATTTGACATTACGTATTTGCTTCACAATCACTCTGTAACATATACAAACAGTTGGCACATATTGTCATGGGTTGCTGTAATATGGCATTAAAGATCAAATAAAAACAAAGGGCACCTTAGTGCAATTTCATTGTCCTGCGGTCACTCCCCTCAAGGTATCCTTGGGTCACCGTTTGCTCAATGCCTGACAAGAACTGGGACAATAGACGGTCCACAGAGCACCTGCACCATACATATAATTGTCCTTGAATTTATTTTGCGACCTCCGGTTGCGGGATAGAAGGATGACGGCATAGGAGCATCTTCCTCGGAGCAGGTTCTTGAATAACCACCCGGATGTACCTAGCCTCTTTCATTTCATCACATCGCATTGTCCATATAAAATACAGTTACTACAGAGTTCCGTATGAACGTGTTGCTATGCGTTGTAATGTCAAGGCTGGTTTTACGTAAGATGTTTATGAAATTACAGACATCCGCTACATAACGTTAATTTAGCGACGGTAAAAGTGTCGAAATTTATGTACAGTAATATCAAGTGACATGGTGTGCGTCACACGGACAAAGTAACTGTACCCTACTTCTTCATTCATATTTGGAATTTCGCTTGCTACAGAGTTTCAGGTTCCACTTAGATCTCGAGAGAGTACTGTGATTCTTGAAAATATTTTCTAGCATCAAATTGTGACATTATAAAAGTAGGCCTATATAACAATGCTGTCAATTATGGCGTGATTTTGTTTGAAGTTGAAGAACGTGGCGTATTTGATAACATGAATGTTTAAGGTTACCGGCTGGCAGAAATTTTCTCGCAAGTAAAAATTGCCAGTGACTTTTAACCTATGGCAGACATGAGGTTCTCATAACGACTCTGATGAATATCGAGTCCTGTTGGATATGACGCCATGTCGAGTAGTTACCGACGTTTCTGGGAACGTAGTGACTCCGTCTTCAAAGTAGTCTAAGAGGAGGACTCCAACAAGGCTGCAATATTTCAGCCTACTTACTTTCCTGACAGGTAAAAGGTAAAACAATCCCTTTAGAGGCGTGGATAGGCCCTGGGGGCACTAGGAGTTAGAGGCTCCCAGATTTCAAGAAAATCGGCACATGAAGGTGGTAAGGTTGTCAGCCCTACTGACCGGCCGCCTTTACCCACGAGGAAATATTCCTGGTACTCATTTATTTTAGAGGCTGAGTCAACCCCAGGGCCATTGTACGCCAGAAGGATTAGGTCAATGAGAAATCCCAATTACTGATCGGGAATCGAACCCATGACGTTCCGGCTTGTAGGGCAGTCCCTCAACCAACTGTGCCATTAAGTGCCCCCTTTCCTCAAAGGAGGCAGCAATCAAAAATTTCGAAATCACTAGGCCGTGTTTTGTGTATCCGCGTGCTCAGCATCGTGTTCACAAGTGCCCACCACTTGTCGTTACCTTGGCCCATGACGAGCGATAATTGGAACTAACAAGGGGAATTATTACAGGCTTTGTTTCGAAGTTGTGGGCAGATCTCTCAGTACTGTGGCCCGCCGTGCACCGCCTGCACTTACGAAGGATACGCCACTGCTTGTACATCCCTGTGAACGGGACAGGACATTACTTGATGGAATGCTATTGATAGGTATGTCTCGTACTTATTTGAACGCCCGTGTGTGACGTCATCAATATATCTGACGTATTCTATTTCTGTACATTCGCTAAATTTTCTTCCACAAGTGAGGTCATCCGTTCTAATCTCATGAATTTCAAATTATTCCTTTCGCCATCTTGAATTACGATCGCGAATGGTCGAGGCCAAGCTAGACGCACCATTAATGTAGTGCCGTTCTCACAGACAGACTACCAAGTAGATACGGGTTCGAGATTTAATTAGGACTGTGACTCTTTTGTATAAGGAGACATGTCTGAGGTTTCCCACGCCTCTGTCTACGTACCGAAATAATTCTGCCCTGCAGAGACTGCCTTCCAACCTGCAGGTATCCACTTCGAGGCCCGTTATTCTGACTCATGCTTTAGTGATTTTCGTCAGCGCCTCGGCAAATCATGCCCTAATACTGATACGAAACAGGCCCCCATGGCATCCTCATACGTAGCTACTCTAAACTGCTGTCCAGCGCTAATCTAGATGCTCCCGTAAGCAGTTGTTGCGAAATCACGAGTCTGCAAAAGAATCACAGCTGTGGGTTGTGCGGTTCTTACGGCTGTGATTGCCACGGTTATGGTCTCATAATGCGTAAGACCGTGCAAATTTGAAGATAGATACAACAATTTTATAGGAACCTGCTGCTTTGACTTTCAGGTTAGAAAAATTGTGTGCTACTTTGAATATGTGCGCAGATCTTCCTTTTAAATTTCGTATCTGTTTACGAAACTACATGGAGTCACATTGCAGAAGATTGTAATCTAATAAATGTCCGTAGTTAGCATGTCTGAAAGCAGTAACGTAGGACCTGTTTGCGCCTCCCTCCACAACAATTTAAACGAAATAACTACATAATTCATAATTTGCTTCAAATCTGACCTCTTCTACCTACTCATTGTAGGTGTGGAGGGTTATTGTTGCACCTGATCGCACTCTATGACACATACACACCCGGTAGGACTCTCCTGGACTAGAGATCGGCCCGTCGCAGAGACCTGTACAACACAAAACATTTACAGGACGGGGAAGTCCATGCCCTACGCGGGATTCGAACCCGCAATCCCAGCAAGCGAGCAGCCGCAGACCTACGCCTTAGACCGCGCGTCCACCGGTATCGGCTATTGATAAAAATAAGTTCAGAAATTAGTAGCACTTCTGAACCTGCAGGACTGTGTAGAATAACTCACTAAAAGCGTTAACTTACATCTTTCTTCGCATATGGTACGCCTCTGTTAGAAACACAAGTCGGTAGACTTTCTAGACACACAATAGAAGGTTTCCCATAATACAGAGCAGCCTGTGTTTTAATCCCAGGTGTGTTTGGTATTTGAAGATGTGACTAATATTTCAGATATGTGAAGGCGTGTGAAGCTCAGAAATAGCTAAGAGCAATTTTGCAGTGAAGATGCGGCTAACCTTACTGCAGAATACAAATGCTTTATTCAAACAGAGTCTACACATTTAGTCAGATCTACTGCTTCTTTCTGGGAAGAGAGAGTCGAAGAAGTGTTTCATTAAACGACGTTTCCGATTGCTAAGATTACATAGGTTTGATGACACATGAAAGAAGTATGATTCTACAGCGTTGGTGGAATCATACAGGGTAAAAGCGGAGTAAGCCTAACTGGAGACAAACATGTCTCAGTGCCACTTTGCTTGCCAGAGATCCCACATGGACTGGACTGGGATCGATTCCCAGCTTAGGCGGATAGAGACCGGCGATTAGCCGACTGAGCTCTAGCAAGTCTCTCTCGTACTAGAAAGGTCAAGATCTTAATAAATGTGACAACCCGTTGTGTTATGATAGCATAATATACAAAATTTGTATCAGTCAAAACACAAGTCTATTCAGACAACAGTGTTTATGTCTCTAAAAGAGCGACATGTTTCGATGTACGATAGCTAATTCTCAAGCTTACAGCAATTTTAAAAAATACATATTGGGGAAGAAAATGTACAAGTAGTAGTTTGATTGCATATAGTAAAATAAAATCGAATATTAAAAATCATTTATAAACAAAATAATTCATGCAATCAAAGTTTTTTAGATTGCTACGTTTACTGACTGTTATTTCCGTTCTCAGTCCAGAGTGGACTGATCAAACTGTCTCCGTGAGGATATACGGTATATGGCGACAACTCTTTTGTAGAGCCTGGACGCAATGTTATGGCACTGTGCTAACGACCAATCTTAGTCTCTCCGCTTGGCATCGTCCGCAGGCGGTACTAGAGGGGTGTCGTGTTAGTTGGTTAGAAGCCGTTGCAGAGTGGAGATCGTTCCGTGTCGCCAGCTATTAGCCGAAAAAAAAACAGTGCCTTTTTTAGAATACTGGTACTGCACTGTGGCCCGGTCTACAATAGGAAACTATAGAATACCATGCAAATGGTTGTGGAATCCTTCCGTTATCGTCGGACTCCGACAGAACAAATAATATGAGAACGTAAGAACACAAACACATGTTTTTTAAAAAGAGAGGTGACACGCTGCACTCACATTCTCCGCCCCTCATCTGCCCGCCCTACCACTCACAATGCTCTCGTAGACAGGTTGCTCGCGCAACGGAGTGCCATAATTTTGGGATTTTGCTATAAAAAACTCACACTTTGAAGGGCAGTTTCTATGTAGCGTAGTTAACTTTTATTTCGAAGGCTGTAATAATTTGTTCCTTAAGATTCCAAACCTTGATGTTACGTGGATCTATCGATCTTATCCTAGGTCGAAACATGTCGCTCTTTTAAACACATAAATTCTCTTGTCTAAATATAGGAACTGTCACTGTTTAAAATTTTGAGCCGACCACTGTTTACCCCGAGTACCGTATTGTGTGATTTGCTTTACTCTTTCCAGGCGAAGGCCACAAACCTTAAAGCACCCCAAGACCGACTTCTTCCAAATCCCTGCCCTCTCAATCATGTTCCCGTTGCTTCCGACGTTACAATGTAAACAGAACCGTTAATCACTCTGACAAAGAATTCAACCTCTTCAATACATTTTAAAAGCGCGTCCAATTTGTCCTTGCGTTAATGAAAGCACAGTGAGACGAACGTGGCGGAAGAAAGCTGCTGGGCGATAACACAGGTGGGACGGTGATGCTGGGGCCGATCAGGTTCGAGATGCGTTGGAGTTTGGATTTAATTGACTTCCTTGTATGTACTTACATCATTGACCATACGCACACTTAATTCCGAACTGCGCCGCACTTTACAGAATATCACTATTGCGTTAAGTCGAGGAATGTCTCTGCTCGAATACTGAGACGCCTTATCAAAAGGCAGCGCGGATTCTGTCCCTGTACCTACGTCTTGAGCACAGACATTTGTTCTTAACCTAGGCTACTTCATTGCATAAACAAAGTGGCATACGTAATCACAGAGCTGTATGTGTTTATCTGTCCCTTCAGCTTTTGAAACACTGCAACTGGGGTTAATGAAACTTAGTATGAAATTTATGCTAATGCAGGCCAACGAAACCTGCTTTTCACCTGCTACATAATATATTCGGACTTGAAGATGGTGCAGCAGAATCATGTTTCTTGACCACACTAATTCGTTTGCACTAATCACAACACACAAGCGGTAACAGTATGACTTAAGCATTCACTTTTATACAATGAGGAATTATCATTGGAAGAGTGTCAGTATCAACTCTCCGTATACTACCTAGAGCGCTGCTCTGTTAACTGCATTGTATTGCTCAAATGTTTTAGAAATTTTCATCTCTTCTTTGGCGCTGTACACTGATTTAAGTCGGCCTCCTCTGATCGTAACAGATTTTGCCCCGTTAAGCACATAGTAGGAAATCAGTCTATCTTGCCTTCTTAGTAAGTGCTAGATCTAAATACTGCTGCCAACAACAAGCAGGACTATTCGTGCATAAAATTATCCGTAAACGTGAAAAGTTGGAGTTTTGTCTTCATCATTTGCTTCCGGCATTTATGTTGCATATCAGAAATCCGACACTGAATTTATCCCCGTCGGACAAGTGACGCCTTTTCGTAAAGAATAATTCTCTCACAAATAAAAGCGATAATTACAATGTACATCCAACTTTTCTTGTACTATCTACCATCCATTCTTACTACCTGTTCTGTCACTGCTGAGATTTAAGTGTCATGCATTAGATGCTATCTCAGCCTAGGCACTGATCTGTCTTCACATGATTAATGTGAAAGAGAAAGAAGTAACGGTCTGAATGCTACATATTCTGAGTAAAAGTCAAATGAATCGAAATCCTCTGTTGTTAAGTTATCCTAAATCTAAAGCAAACCGCATTTTCACTCGGCTCACTTGTTCGCTGGTTGGAAAGCGACAGGGATGTGAGGCTAACCATTCACCTCCCATCTACTGCCGAGGTTAAATGAGTGGAGATAAACCTCCCCTCATCCTATATGCCTTAATAGTGTGTAGACAGAGAGTATTATCTTTAATCTTTTAAAAATTTCATTTGACTTTAAGACTAGTGTATTGTGCCCCAAAATACCTGTCTGTTCATATCAGGTGTCACCTGTTCCTTTACGTTTTAAAAGACAAACAGGAGTTGTTCTGGAGAAATATGTAGTCTCAGTCGTAAACATTGAGGGACTGTGTTTGTGGATACTACATGAATTGGATTTAAACATTTTAAAATCAAGATGGGTAACAAAGAAGCAAACGATAACATATCTTTAGTTGAAAACTTCAGTCAATCCCTTGTCACCAGACTTTCAGGTTGCAGAAGGAGCGTATGACTTATGACCTTTCATATCTATGGAAGGTAACTGAACAAGTAGTTTCGGACAGCAGATGAAGGGTGCTCTTTCCGCTTGGTGGTTGATTGTGGGCTAACAACACAACATGACTGAGCTGGACTCAAGAGGCTGAGGATAGGCAACAGTGACGAGCTGTTTTAAAGGCGGTGACGTACGTCGAGTTCCATAAAACGCGGAGAATTTCTTGTGTACTTGAGCAAGTAGTAGTTGGTTATTAATATAATACTCAAAATTCGCTCCTATCATAAATGTGTGAGTTACAGCTAAGTACTCGACAGAGTAACGGTCAGGAAAATTCACAGTTGAGTTTGGTTATTATCAAAGAACGAGTAAAGAAAGTACGTATAACGTTACATTGATGCGCGTCCGCTTAACCATTTTTGCTGGAAAAAAGCAACGAGAATTAAATATTACACCTGTGAGAGTGTCTGTATTCTTGCCTTAGATATCGGTCGTGCAAAGCGCAATTTCTGTGCATTGTATTATGTTGTAATCTGTGGCCTGTCTGTCTGTACCATAACTTTCCACATTGTCTTATAAAAGTCACCAATTTCGGAAAAATAAAACTTACTGGACATACAAAGCGTTTTGATTTTCTCTACAAATTTATCTAAAACGTTTCTTCATTCTAAGTAGAATTCAGCCAGATATTATCATAAAAGTACATATGTTTACATTTCTATATTATCGTTCACAGTCCTTCAGAATTGACGCGTAACTTTTACTTATACATTACATTTATTTTCTCTCCTTGTTTAATTTTTTCCACATATTTGCTGTCTACTTTGTTTCCTGCTTCATCTCAGTCTTCCTTCCCTTCACCCAAGAAACTGTCAGTCACAGCATGTCCTTGTACGTAGGAATAGCGATGAATCACTGCTCTACAAAGCTACGTACAGCATAAGAGGAACACTTGCACACTTATTATTCTAATGCCTATAAACGTACCCCATGCACGACAACGAGTGCAAGTTTCGTCGAAATCGGGCCGTAAAAAAGGGCACATTACTCTTGAACCAGAAGGAGTTATTCGTCCTTATTTCACCTCGTATTGCAGCGGGGTGACTGAAACATCACACGTGGCACTCCATCCCCATTCGCCAAAAGCACTGCAAGTGTGGACGAAATCGAGCAGTAACGAAGGGCACATTACTCCAGACGCTGAAGAACCTTTTCGTCCCTATCTCTCCTTGCATTACAATTGGGTGATTCAAAGTTCACAAATGCCACTCCCTACCATGTGCCACAACCAGTGAAATTTTGGTCGAAATCGGGCAACAAAGAAGGACATTTTAGCCTTGATGCCGAAACAGTCTTTCGTCTCTATCTCGGCTCGCATTGGAGCTGGGTGACTCAAACATCACGCGTGGTACTCCCTCCCTATCCGCAACAAACAGCACAAGTTTGGTCGAAATTGGGTGGTAAGGAAGGACACTTTACCGTTGAGGCCGGAACAGTTCTTCATTCATATCTCGCATCGCATTGCAGCTGTATGACTCAGACATAACGCTTGACACTCCATCCCCATGCGCCACAAGTGCAAGTTTGGTCGAAATCAGGCAGTAACGAAGCGAAATTTATTCTTCAGAACAACACACTTTTACGTCCCTATCCCGCTTCACAGTGCAGCTGTGTGACTCAAACCTCGAAAGTAGCACCCCCACCATATGCGTTACAAGCGGTGCAAGTTTGCTCGAAATGGGGCACTAAAGAACGCAACTTTAAGCTTGACGACCAAACAAGTTTTCTTCCCCAACTCACATCGAAATGCAGCTGGGTGACTCATACGTCACAAGGGGCATTTGCTCCCCATGCGCCACAACCAGTGCAAGTTTGGTAGAAATTGGGCAGTAACGAAGGGCAATTCACTCTTGTGGCCGAAAAAGTTTTTCGTACAGAACTCTTCACGCATTGCAGCTGGGAGACTTAAACATCACATGTGGCACTCCTAACATATGCAGTGCAAGTTTGCTCGAAAACGGGCAGTAATTAACGGCACTGTACTCGTGGAGCCGTAACAATTTTTCATCATTATCTCGCTTCGCAATGTAGCTGGGTAACTGGAATATTACACGTGATCATCCCTCTTCATGTGCCATTCAAGTGCAAGTTAGGTCGAAATCGGGCAGCAGCAAAGTGCAATTTACTCCTCAGGCCGAAAGAGTTAATCGTCCGTATACCGCCTCGCAATGCAGCTGGGTGACTCAAAAATCACACGTGACACTCCCTCCACATGTGCCACAACCAGTGCAAGTCCGGTCGAATTCGGGGAGTAAAAAAGGCAACTTTACTCTTGACGTCCAAACAGTTTTTCCTTCCCATGTGATGCTGCATTGCAGAAGGGAGACTCAAACATCGCAACAGTACACCCCAACTTGCGCCACAACTGCAAGTTTGGTCGAATTTGGTCCTTAAGGAAGGTGACTTTAATCTTGAGGCCAAAAACGTTTCTCGTTCCTATCTCGCCTCGCACTACAGTTAGGTGACACAAATATCACAAGTGGCACTCCCTCCATGTGCCCCACGATCCGTGTAAATTTGGTCGAAATCGGCTAGAAACAAAGGGCAATTTAATACTGAGGCCGAAACAGTTTATTGTCCCTATCTCGCCTTGAATAGCAGCGCGGTGATTCAAAGATCATATGTAGCACTCCCTCAACATGCTCCACAATCAGAGTAGGTTTCGCTGAAGTCGGGCAGTGACAAATCACACTTTGCTCTTGAGGCAGAAACAGTTTTTCGTTCCGATGTCGCCTCGCATTGCAGCGAGGTGGTTCAAACTTCACACGTGGCACTCTTTCCACTCTAGCCACAACCGGGGGAAGTTTGGTCGAAGTCGTGCTCTAACAAAGGACACTTTACTCGTGAGGCCGAAAGAGTTTCTCATCCCTATCTCGCCTAGCATTGCAGCGGCGTAACACAAATACCACACGTGGTACTCCCTGCACACGCGACACAACCAGTGCAGGTTTGGTCGAAATCGGGCACTAACAAATGGCACTTTAGTCTTGAGGCCGAGAGAGTTTATTGTCCCGACCTCACATAGCGTTGCAGCGGGGTGACTCAAACATCACACGTCGCACTGCCTCCACATGCGCCGAAACCCGTTCAAGTTTGGTCGTAAACGGGCACGAAAAAAGGGCACTTTACTCTTGAAGTCGAAACTCCTTTTGTCCCAACGTCGCTTCTCTTTGTAGCGCGTTGACTCAAACATCACATGTTTCACACCCTCAAAATGCGCCACATCTAGGGCAAGCCTGGTCGAAGTCGGACAGTAAAAAAGGGCATTTTATTCTTGAGGCCGAAACAGTTCTTCGTACCTATCTCTCCTCGCATTGCAGCTGGGAGACTCAACAACCTTCACACGCGTCAGAAAAACAGGAAGTTTGGTCGAAATCCGGCAATGACAAACGGTACTTTACTCTTGAGGACGAAATATTTTCTCGTCCTTATCTCGCCTGGCATTACAGCGGCGTCACTCAAACATCACGTGTGGCACTGCTTCCACATGCGCAAAAGCCAGTGCAAGTTTGGTTGTAATGGAGCAGTAACAAAGGGCACATTACTCTCGAGGCCGAAACTGTTTTTTCTCCTTTCTCGCTTCGATTTGCAGGGAGTTTACAAACATATCATATTGGCACACCCTCCACACGCGCGACAATCAGGGCAAGTTTGCTCCAAATCGGGCAGTAACAAAGGGCACTTTACCCTTGAGGCCGGAAGAGTTTTCCGTCTCTACCTCGACTCGCTTTGCAGCGGGGTGAGTCAAATATTGCACGTGGTACTACCACCAAATGCGCTAAAACCAGTGAAAGGTTGGTCGAATAGGGAACGTGACAAAGGTAACTTCACGCTGATGGCCGAAATATTTTTCGTCCCAATGTCGCTTCGCATTGCAACGGGGTGATTCAAAGAATACACGTGGCCTTCCCTCCAAAAGCTACAAAACGAATGAAAGTTTTGTCGAAATCGAGCCGTAACAAAAGCACTTACTCTTGAGGACGAAAGAGTTTCTCGTGCCTGTCTCACATCACATTGCAGGGGTGTGACTCAAACTTCTAAAGTGACACTCCCACCAAGTGTTCCACAACCGGCGCAAGTTTGGTCCAAATCGGACAGTAACATGAGGCCGAAAGGGTTTCTCCTCCCTATCTCGCCTCTGAGTGCAGCGGGGTGACTCAAACAACATACGTGGCACTGGCTTCACATGCGACAAAATCAGTGCAAGTTTGGTTGAAAACGGACACTAACAAAGGGCACTTTACTCTTGAGGCAGAAACAGTTTCTCGTCGCTATCTCTTCTCGCATTCCACCGGGGCGACTCAAACATCACAGTGTGTATTCACTCCAAATGTTTCATAACCAGTGCAAGTTTCGTCGGAATAGGGTAGTAACAAAGGGCAATTTACCCTTAAGGCGAAACAGTTTCTCGTCTCTATCTTGCGCCTCATTTCAGCTGTGTCAATCAAACATCAAGCGTGGCATTTCTTCCACTTGCTCCACAAAATGTGCAAGTTTGGTCGAAATCGAGCAGTAACAAAGGGGACATGACTCTTCAGGCCGAAAAAATTTCTCGTCTCTATCTTGCCTCGCATTGCAACGGGGTGTCTCAAACATCACAAGTGGCAATCCATATGCTCCACAACCTGTGAAACTTCGGTAGAACTCGAGCAGGAACAAAGGAGACTTTACCCTTCAGGCCGAAAAAATTTCTCGTCCCTATCTCGCCTCGCATTGCAGGGGGGTGACTCAAGCATCACACGTGACACTGCATCTCCATGCTCCACAACCAGTGCAAGTTTGGTCCAACTCGGGCAGTAACAAGGGGCACTTTTCTCCTGAGGCTGACAGAGTTTCTCGTCTCTATCTCGCCTCGCACTTTAGTGGGGTAACTCAAACTTCAGACGTGGTCCTCTCTACACATGCGCCACAACCAGTGCGGTTTAGGTAAGGGGCTGTAACGAAGGTCAGTTTACTCTTGAGGCCGAAGCAGTTTATTGCCCCCTATCTCGCCTTGGGTTGAAGCGGTGTAACTCATATAGCACACGTGGCACTCCTACAAAATGTTCCAAAACCTGCGCAAATTTGTACAAAATCGGACAGCAACAAAGGGCACTTCAAACTTGACGTCAAAAGAGTTTCTCCTATCTCGCTTCTGATTGCAGCGGAGTGACTCATACAATATACGCGGTCCTTGCTCCACATGCGAAAAAATCAGTGCAAGTTTGGTCGAAATTGGACAGTAGCAAAGGGCACGTTACTCTTGAGGCAGAAACAGTTGTCGTCCCCATCTCTCGTCGCATTGCAGCGGAGTGACTCAATCATCACAAGCTGTATTCACTCCACAAAATCACAACAAGGGCAAGTTTGCTCGAAATTGGATAGTAACACAAGGCAATTTACTCTTAAGTTCGAAACAGTTTCTCGATCCTATCTCGCCTCTCATTTCAGCTGTGTGACTCAAACATCAAACGTGGCACCTTCTCCACTTGCTCCACAAAGAGTGCCTGTTTCGCAGATATCGGGTAATAACATAGGGCACTTTACTCTTGAGACCGAAACAGTTTTTCAACCTCACAACCCACATTGCTGAGTGGTGACACAAGCAATGCACGTGGCACTCCCTCCACAACCTCCACTACTAACGCAAGTTCTTTCGAAATCAGGCAGTAACAAAGGTCACTTTACTCTAGACGACGATATAGTTTCTGGTCCTTGTCGCCTCGGAATGAAGCGGTTTCACTGAAACATCACATGTAGTAGCACCCAAGGGGCAACACAACCAGTGCAAATTCTGTTAGTTAGATTGAACTCGGTCAGTAATGAAGGGCACTTTACTCAAAAGACCGAAACAGTTTTTCGACCGTATTTCCCATCGCAATGCAGGGGGTTGACTGAAAACTGCCATGTGGCACTCCCTGCGCATGCGTTACATGCAGTGCTAGTTATATTGTAATCGGTCTGTAATGAAGGGCACCCCATTCTTGAAACCTAAACATTTTTTCGTTCCTGTCTCCCTTGTCATTGAAGTGGGATGAGTGAAATATGCCACATTGCATTCACTGCGCATGTGCTACAAGCAGTGCAAGTTAGGTTGAAGTCGGTGCACGTTATTCTTCAGGCAGAGGTTGTTTTCTTCTGTATCACCCCTCCCACTGCAGTGGGGTGACTCCAATAAGCCACGTGGCACTCAATGCTCATGCGTTACTACCAGTGCAAGTTAGGTTGAACTCGGTCGGTAATGAAGGGCACATTACTCCTGAGG